>SDVV010044740.1:0-10130 GCA_016164225.1 Gammarus roeselii
ACTCCATCCCAGTTCTCAATGTAAGAACGTAATTAGTGATGCTATCCTTCAGCGTCCCTCCAGTCATATTTCTCGAACACATTGTCTCAATGATTTTCAACCTTTTCTCTTCAGTCCCCGTCCCCACGTCTCAGCCCCGTAGAGCACAGTTGGAACACGTGCCCCCATATACAACCTTCTCATTACTTCCAAATCTAATGCCCTACAGCTCACTACACTCCTCAGTGTGATGAGCTGTGAGGCATTACACTCATCACTGTAATGAGCTGTGAGGCATTACACTCATCACTGTAATTTAATTCACGTTTCCAACAGTTCAGTCTACTTCACATGCGAGTCCAGGTGCTCGAAAATCTGAACTTCCCTTTGTAACTCATCATTTAAGAGGATACTTGTTCCGCTCGCGTCGACATTCCTCAAACAACTCTCATACACGCTACCAATCTCCGACACTTGCCTACACAACTTCGAATCTGCCACTGGTGCTGTATCATCCTTCGACAGCAAATTGCTCGACTGCCAACTGCCCTTTCGCTCCTAACAACAATTCTAAGCCTCGACCCATTGCACTCGCGTTCACCTCCCTGACCACATGAGTGAAACAGGAAATTCATGAGAAAGGATTAATTTGTCTGATTCAAGCAGAAGCGAATAATACTCTTTGAACGCCTTGTAAATGGTCTTACAACGAAACTCTGGTAAAATAGAGTTCACATTTTTAGGTCTGCACATATTCAAAAATGTGCACACAGATTAAATGTTCCAACCTAAAATGGCATTGAAATCAACAGCTTGCCCCACCAAACCATACAAGCGAAGTTCAACGTGCATATGATTTTCAGCAGTCAGCAATGATATGACAGTTGTTGATGAGCAAAAAATACGTCATGTTAGCAAATAAAAGACGTAGGTGTAGTTAAATTCAAGTGCACATGTTTCTATCATGGCAAGGTCGATTTTTTTCTTCAAATTTAAATGAAATTACCGAATGTTTCAATTATTATATACAAAGTTCATCTTCTCAAATCCACCGCAACTGAACTGGAACAAACCTAATGAGCAAGTTAATGCCGTTCACAGAAGGTGAGCATAACCGTTTCCTGATGCGGTCTGGGATACTCCACGCAAACCCTATCATTCTGAAAAATATTTACTTCCATAACTTGTTTGCAAGAAAATTGAAAAAGTACATTGTATCAACAGCAAGGCATGAGCGAGTTTATAAAAACGTTCGATATTTCCAAACCAAAAATTAGCTCAACGACTATTTACAGAATTTTGATTGTTTCGACCTCCACATACAATTTTGTATTTTTTCCTAGGGTAGTTTACAAATCTTGACCCTCACAATTTCTCCGGTCAATCAATATGTCGATTTCTTTCACGATGACAATAACCGTTCTGGAAGTAATTACTTCCTAATTATGAGATTACTAAATTATTCAGAGTTATTCGCTACCTTTCTGAGAAACTTTACTTGCCACCAAACCTTCATGTTAACATTGTGTTATGTGACCTGCAAATACAGTGAACCCATCAGGCGAGAGCAGTGTATTGATCATCGAAGGCAGATGGAATAGTTTATTATATTTCATCCTTAGATGAACTTGCTATTACTATGAGGACGTCGTTCAACTGCAATGTTCACTAGAAAGTTGAAGCTACACTTATTATCTCTTGCTTAGACTCGGCAATTCAATAGAGGTTAAGAAACGAGGCTAACCAGCCACGACAGATAAAGTTAGTAGATTGATTGATTTGAGCCTCATTTCCACCAGAGCCTCAACGTGAGTCATTATAGGCTCCCCCGTAGGGCGCGACCGTCGTTGGTTTAGGTAGCATCATAATTGAATATAATTTAGCAGTCGTCTATGGAGTATACGTGAATTTGTTAAAAGCGCTCAAGAGGTTCTTTGAATGCAGAAAATCACGTGTCAGAGAAGGGAACGAGACGAGTGATTGGTTCTCATTCTCAGTGGGACCGAGACAGGGTATGCTCGTCTCCCTGGCTGTTCGAACTCAACATAGATGGATTAGATTTGGGAGCTTTTCTTCATCGGAACTTTGACATGAGTTCATGCGATTTTTCCCGTAGGGGGCGAAACAGAGATGGAATAGTCAGGGAAGAAAATGCGAGAGTATTGGGTCGAGATTTGGTGTTTTAGGTAGTAAATGGGCGGAGCTCGCAAGCGACCGAGTTGCTGTTTGTGGATGATTCAGCACTCGAGACAAATTCAGACAAGTTATGTAGGCTGGTCTTGAAGTTTGGTAGGTTGTGGGAGAGGAGGAAGCTGGATTTTATTGTGGGTAGAAGTAAACTAATAAAAACGTCATGTATCAGACATGGAAAGAAATTTAAGAGAGTTAAACGTTTCATGTACCTGGGCTCTCATGTGGACTGGGCAAGTGGAAAAAAGGGAAGAATGTAGTGATGCGCTGAATTATCGTTATCGGTGGGTCTCGCCCATTTTTGGTGGTATCGGTGAAGATAGTCGATACTTTGCAGATACTTTGAAATATATTGGTGTCATATGACAGCACATACCTATTACCTAATTAAATGAGAGGACTAATGATGTGCTTGTACTTTACTCTTATATTATAAGTACCGTTGCGAGCAAAAATCCGTTTAGAGTTAGCCTGTAACGGGAAAAACAAATTAAACTTTCCCCACGTGGAATTTAACTTCATATAGAAATTTTTGCGGTGCTATGTGTGGACAAAGCCTTTTAATGGGTAATATTAATCTAATTTCCCATGAGTTCAAATACAGAGCGGAAAATCAACATTGAAGATTTCACTTAGTTTTAAATCATAAACTATTTTTTGCTCGCTACTGGGGGATGCGACCTAGTGTCTGTATCTGTACTGTACATTAACATAGTCTTGTCGCCGGGGCGTTAGAATCTTGCTACCGTAACCACCGCGTGTCGTAGAAGGCGACTAAAAGGGCGCCCCGTAGCCGGGAGTAGAATCGTGCTACCGTAACCCCTGCATGTCGTAAAAGGCGATTAAAAAGGGCGGGACGAAGGGGCTAGAAATTCCTTTCTCTTCAAGACCCTTCCTCAAAGCTGGCAAGACGAGCGGGGGGAGGAGAGGTTCACGCCTCTCCGAACCCTAGTGTTAGGGTCGCTGAATGTGCGTGGCTGTAGTACGAATGACGTAAAAAGGATAAAGGTGAGATGTTTGTGAGAAGGAAATTTGATGTGTTGGCGCAGAGTGAGACGAAATTGAAAGGTAAGGGCGAATGTGAGTTTGGGAGTGGTAAGTGGAAGAAAGTCTGGTGTGGAGGAAGGTTGGGCACGAGAAGATGCGGTCTTGATATTGAGTGATCGATTGGCTAGTAGCGTTACCGGATGGAAGGTGCCCCCAAGTTTGATGATGTGGGCGAAAGTTGTAAGTTATGCGTAGAATGATGGGCATTTGTGAGTACTTACGGACCTGGCAGCGAGAGGAGTGAAGAGGAGAGGGAGCAATTCTGGACTGACCTGAGTGAGTGTATTGAAAGTTTTGGAGGTCATTTCAATGAAGTTGTACTGGGTGACCTTAATGCGAGAGCTGGAGATGGATGTAGTGGTGGAGAATGTGATAAGAAGGTATGGCGTTCCCGGTAGAAATGAGAGTGGAGAAACCCTGATAGGTCTATGTACGGAGCAGAAGTTGGTGGTCGGGAAAAGCTTGTTCAAGAAGCGAGATATCCACAAGTACACATGGGTAAGGATGGCCCGTGGTGCAGTGGTGGAGAGAGCGCTGATATATTTTGTGCTGATATCGAGGAGAGTGGTGGGGAGGCTGTTGGATGTGCGGGTGTTGAGAGGGGAAGGTGGAGTGTCAGACCATCTGCCGGTGGAAGGTATATCATGAGTGGAGAAGAAGTGGAAGGGCAACAAACGAGTGTGAGGAGGGGAAGAAGTAGTGAAAGTGAGTGAACTGAATGTGAGTAGAGCCGAGGAGTACCAGCAGGTGTTGAGGGAAAAATATGACAACTTGTCAGAACAGGACCTGAGAGATGTGGAGGAAGAATGAGGGACATTAAGGGATGCGTTGCTGAGATGTGCCAAGAAGGTGTGTGGTGCGCGCCGTGTGGGCAGGTGCAGAAGGAAATTCCGGGCGGTGAACGAGGAGGTCAACTGGCGATGGCACGGAAAAAAGGAGCGTTCGAGGAGAGGTTGCACGTGAAGTCGGTGGTGGCTTATGAAAGCTACAAAGAGAGGAGAAACGAGGTGAAGCGGGTGGTGAAGAGAGCCAAAAGGGACGCTGATGCCAGGTGGGGCCAACGGCTGTGCCAGACATTTGAGGAGAACAAAAAGATGTTCTGAAAAGAGATGAAGAGGGTGAGAAAGGGAGATACCGGAAAAGAGGAAGTGGTGAAAGAGGTGGACCGAGTATTTTAATGAGTTGTTGAATGTCGAGGATGACAGAGAGGCTGACATTGTTGCTGTGAGTGATGGTGCACGGATGCCAGTTTTGGGAGAAAGACTTGTGGCGGACATAACTAGGGAAGAGGTGCAGGAGGCGGTGGAGGTGATGAAAGCAGGGAAAGACCCTGGTTTGGATGGCGTTGCGACCGAGTGCCTGAAAAAGGGTGGAGTAACGATTGTCGAATGTTTGGTGAGGTTACCATAATTTTTTTTTGTGGCAAGCGTGTTACCGATTGAGTGGCGCAGTGCCTGCATTGTTCCGCTATATAAGGGCAAAGGAGATAAAAATGAATGCTGCAATTCGAGAGGTATCAGTCTGTTATATGTGGTTGGTAAGTTGTACGGGAGAGTGCTGATCAAAAGGATTAAAGACTGTGCGGACTGCGCAATTGAAGAGGAACAGTGTGGCTTTAGGAGTGGTAGAGGGTGTACCGATCAGATTTTTGCAGTGAGACAGGTCTGTGAGAAGTACCTTGCCAAAGGAAAGGATGTGTTCTGGGCCTTCATGGATCTGGAGAAGGCATACGACAGGATTGACAGGGAAGCGCTGTGGAGGGTGTTGTGTTTGTATGAAGTGGGCGGACATCTGTTGAAAGAGGTGCAGAGTTTCTAAGTTGGCAGCCGAGCATGTGTCAGAGTGGGGAGCGAGGTGAGTGATTGGTTCACAGTGAAAGTGGGACTGAGACAAGGCTACGTGATGTCTCCCTGGCTGTTCAACCTCTATATGGATAAAGTGATCAGGGAGGTGAACGCGAGTGTGTTGGGTCGTGGCTTGGGGAACTGTTGGAAGCGAATGGGCGGATTTGGCAGTTGAGCCAGTTGCTATTTGCGGATGATAAGGCCCTGGTTGCTGATTCAGAGGAGAAGCTATGTAAGCTAGTGTCTGAGTTTGGTAGAGTGTGTGAGAGGAGGAAACTTCAAGTGAACGTGGGTAAAGTAAAGTAATGAGATGCTCGAGGACTGTCGATGCGAGCAAAGTTAGTGTCCCCCTAAATGGAGAGCTCTTGGAGGAAGTTCAGTGTTTCAAGTATCGGGGCTCCCATGTGGAGATAACTGAACTAGTGGAAACTGAAGTGAAGGCGCGAGTGCGAGAGGGGTGTGGAGTGTTGGGTGCACTGAAGAGTGTGATGAGCTGTAGGACGTTGGGGATGGAAGCAAAGAGAGGGCTGTATGAGGGTGTTGTTGTTCCAACTGTGTTCTACGGAGAGACCTGGGGGGTGAGAGCAGAGGAGAAAAGAAGGTTGAATGTTTTCGAAATGAACTGTTTGAGGAGCATGGCTGGGGTAACGCTGAGAGACCGGATCACCAACGACGTTGTTCGGATCAGAACAGGGATGGTGAAGAAGTTGGAGGACAGAGTGGATTCGCGTGTTCTGAGATGGTTCGGGCACATGGCGAGGATGGATGAAGGGAGATTGGTAAAAAGGGTGATAAATGCAGAGGCGATGGGTCGCAGGCCTAGGAGTAGACCGAAGTTTGAGTAGATGGATGATGTGAAGCAGGCATTAGGAAGAAGAGACATGAATGTGGAGGTAGCGAGAGAGCGTGCAATGAACAGGCGTGAGTGGAGAATGGTTGTGAATGGTTGATTTTGACGTTGCTCTGATATGCTTTCCCGCCCTTGGCATCGCGTTGTTGGGATGGTCGTAGGTGGGGGAGGCCCGTCCATTATGACCCGGCGGGGGTAAACCAGTGAAAACGGTTGGGCCCTGCTGCTGACAACGGATCCTCGGACCGCACTCGTGACCCAGACTGTGTGTTGCGGGGTTACCGGCCGGACCCTTTAGCACAAAAGGGCTAAGTTGTGTGGGTGTGAGCGTATGAGGGTGTGAGTTGTGCCTTGCCGTCAACCACCCCTCTTTCTGGAGGGGTGGCTCCCCCTTTTATATCGGTCAAATATTTGGTATCGTCCCATCACTAGTAGAATGCAAAGTGAAAGAAGGTTGTGAAGTGTTTGGTTCACTGAAAAGTGATAAGCAGCAAGATTCTAGGTTCGCAAGCAAAGAGAAGGTTAATATGAAGAAGTTGTCATAACTGTGCTCAGTGGATCGGAGGCATGATAGTGATAGCGGATGAGAAAAGGTTAAATGAATTCGAGATATGTTTGAGAGGGATGGCTGGAATGAGGATGACGAGAAAATTGGACCACTGAGTATACTCGCGTATTCTGAGGACATGGTTTGGACACATAGCGAGGATGGATGGTAGGAGATGGGTGAAAAGGGTGATAAAAGCGGAAGGTAGATGGCTGGCGTGAACCTAGCATTCGGGAAGAGAGACATCACAGTGAAAAGAGCAAGCAATGGAAAGGCCTGAGTGGAGAATGTAAATTAATATATTTAGACGGAGCCCCGCTATTACGTCTTTGGCAGTTTCGTTGCGACGGAATGGACGCGAGTGAGGATGGGCCCGGCAACCATGACGCTGCAATGTTTAATCAGGGGAAGCTGTCGATCTGACACTGATCTCTGCCCTCACTCCCGGCGCGGAGTCTGTTGCGGGCTTCAGGCCGACCCCTTGGCGCAAGAAAGTAAGGGCGAGTTTGTGTGAGGCGCAACGGGTCGTTGTCCATAACCCTTCAGGATTTCGACCACCATATGGGCTTGACGAATTGATACAACGATCGTCCCTCAATCAAGTCAAATAAGCAGTAGCACACCCTCGGAGGTGAATTTTATTCGAAAGATTGATTATCTGTATACAAGAAGGGAAAAAGTGGCGTGTAAGGTATAGCTAAATAGCCGCTTTTATAACAAGCACTGTTACCGGGACTGGGAGAAGGTGTGAAGCGGTAAAGGAGACCATGCAAAGAACAGCAAGTAGGTCATGCTTGCCGCATTAGGCTAGTCGACGCCTGACTGGCAACCGGAAGTGGGCGCAGGTGATTTTGCGTGCAGGCATGCACTAAAACACTGACAAAATGAGCATGAAAAAACAACTGAATATTTAATGTGGGTGTGATGGTCACAGTTACAATAAGCATTTATCGAGATTTGGGGAACAGATCTCAAATCAAACGCCTTCCACTGAACTCCAAGCATCAAATCTGATTATCGGATATCTGTTTCACTTCTTTCAGATCTCCACTTGCAATACAGCATTCAAAAGGCGCCAAAATACCAGTATAATATACCTCCATTCCTTCTAATGCTAAAATTTCTACTGTAGCTAATATATTGAATGAATACAAAATAATTAGAAAAACTTTGCCAACACGAACAATTCTAGCAACATAACGACATCAGGTACGCTAAACGGTCTGTACAAGTACACGGTCAACAGGGAGATATAACAAACAAATAACATCGTAGAAAAGCCAGTCAAAAAAACAAGATAGAGGAAAATGATGCTGCTTATCAAACCAATGGGTCAGTCGTGATCGCAAAGCTGACAGCTGCTGTAATAAAGAAATCACTGAACGGCGAGAAATTAACTCATATTCTTCAGAATGAGATAACTAAGTTACAATTGATTAGGTTGAAGTACTTCAAATATGTAAAGAGGAGAACTTGAGGTCCGGTTCCTTGTTGGTGCTCGTTGTTAGAAAAAATTAAGGGACTAATCCCGAACGCAGCTCCGTCGCTTGTCTCAGTGAGCTCCCTAATGAGCAAATGCTTTGTTGTTGTTGTTTAACCCCGGTCTCCACGTGCGGCGGTGGAAGCCGCGGCCAGCGCACGCCAAAAACTGCCGTACCGGCATGTTGGGACGCGGGATGAAGAAAGGGTGACGACTTAGGGGCGAGGACAAAAGTGTTATTGGTAATATTTGAATTGTTTTTGTTGTTCAGATTTAGGTGCTAGACCGAATCCACCTGGAGAGGTGTGGTCGACAGAAAAGCGCACTTCACGCTCTTCTCATGCCACGTTCTCTAACACTACATCTTCAACTTTTGTATTAAAGTCCCACAGCACCACCAGGTTGTGACAACCTCTAAAACTTACAATACACGCGCTCAGACTGATCCAAAAAGGCTACCTCATCACCCCACCCCACTCCTCTCGCTACCTGGTCTGCACAAGTTAACTTAACCTGCACTTTGCTTCATCTCCTGCCCGCGCCATCGCCACCGGCGTTGAGGGACTTGTGGCCGGTGGTCCAGATGCCGCCACAACAGGCAGGCCCGTTCGATGGAGGGAACCCTCCTGACTCATGTAGGCTCCCTCGTGAGTGACAGCAGGTGCTCGTAATATAACAGTATCCGAATATCTCAAATTTATAAGCTTAAATTATATTTAGAAAACTGTTAAGAGGTTTCATCTTTCCGTAATCTGCTGATCGTTTATTCATGTTGTCATCCTGCCATCTGCAGACACTTTGACATCAGTTAACATTCCGCCATTTTTATCAGCGTAGAGATTAGATTGCCAAGATTAGATTAGTGTTATGTCAGCGTAAAACGATCCGTCAGGCGTAAGCAAACGGTTCATGCACATAATATATATTATGAAAGGGAACACTTCTTGAACAACATTCACTATACATAGTTATACAGCATCACCTTTGCCCAAATATACAGCTTTTCCTTGTGAACTGCCTCATGCCAATTAAACCGCAATCCAGGTAGTTGTGTAGCTACCAAAGGAGTTTCAGACCTTGAGCACGCACACGACAGTTATGTGGCTACCACTGACCTTGAGCCCAAACACAATTTATAAGGGTACTACAATCAGAGTTGCAGATTTAGAGCCCAAACAATGGTTATGTGGTTTTCCAGGACTGAGTCGCTGCTGACCTTGAGCACGAACACAATAGCTGTGAGGCTACCATTAGCCTAAACACCACTGTTATCTGGCTACCACAAGCAGAGTCGCAGACCTTCAGCCTGAACACAACAGTTGTTAGGCAACAACACAGAGTCGAGGACCTTGACCACACCAGTCGTGCAGCTACAACACGAGAGTTGCAGACCTCGAAATCTAACACTAGAGTCGAGCGGCTACCTCAGACTGAAAATTGCAAATCTTGTGCCAGAATAAATTCGCTGCACGGAAATCTTTGGTAGCAACACTACAACAGAATGAAAAAGTATATGCCCGAAGTGATTTGCCTTCGACAGCTTACCTTTTCTAGTATAATGTCCTTTAACGTTCACTCAATAGCTAAAATCATTTTTGAAACAAGCAATAGATTACATTAGATTAGAGTGACGAAGCTTTCTAGTGCTCAAACAAGCAAAACATGAAACCTTCCGGATGCACAAAGAACGAAAATATTGATAAATTTTCATAATTTGAAAAAATATTGAATGATCTAAGATCAGGTGCAATTATCTCCTTTTAAGAATCCGAACTTATTCCAACTAATTTAGAAGACTACTGATCAATATCTTTTGCCGAGATATCCTCTTCCTAAAATTGGAAGCGGGATGATACCTGCCCAATGAAGACAATTTTGGCAAGCGTATGCATCAAATTAGTGAACTCAACAATTGCTAAGCGCCGGAAAATACACAGGCAGACACGAAGAAAGCCTGCGCTGCCAAATTCGTAGTCAATACGAGGCAAGTCTAAGGTAAGATAAATACAGATACAGACACTAGGCCGCATCCCCCAGAAAGGGGGGTGGCCGACGGCAAGGCGCACCTCACACCCTCACATTCACACAACTTAGCCCTTTTGTGCTAAAGGGTCCGGCCGGTAGCCCCTCAACTTACACTCTGGGTCCCGAATGTACCGAGGAACCGTCGTCAGCAGCAGGGCCCACAGTTTT
>SDVV010044741.1:0-10130 GCA_016164225.1 Gammarus roeselii
CTGCTCATGTGTGTGGAATGTGGGATATTTGGGGGATCTGAGACTGTTGGAGTCTGTGCAGAGGAGGTGGACCAAGGAGATTGATGGGCTGGGTGGAGTGGACTATGGTGAGCGGCTCAAAGCAATGCAGTTGTTTTCTGTGAGGGGGAGGTTGTTGCGTTCTGATCTTGTGAAGTGTTGGAAGATTTTTCATTGTTCTGTTGATTCAGGTTTGTCTGCTCTGTTTGAGAGAGCTCCGGATGTTGGCACAAGTGGGCTTCTTTTCAAGCTGGTGGTTCCTTGCTGTCAGACTGACTATAAACGGAGATTCTTTTATTCTCGCTGTGTGCAGATTTGGAACCGGCTGCCCGCTGATGTGGTGCAGTGTGATTTACTTCGCGGCTTCAAGAGGGCCCTGGCGGAGGAATTGGGTGCAGTGTTGTATGAGTTTTGCTAGACTAAATTTGATGTGATGTTGTTGCTTTGATTGTGTTGTGAACAGTTGTGTGCAGTTGTTGACTGTCTTCATTGTTTTGTTTTCTTTGGACCTATTGAGTGCATTCCGACCAGCGTCCTGCTGCAGTACTTGTACAGAGCTGTTCATTTTGATTGCTGGCGGGCTGAGGTGTACTGCCTCCCACGCCTGTGTGCCCTGTTGGCGGGGCTGTTGGAGCTGTGGGGGGCTGCAATGGTGAGATCACAAATGCAATGTTGAGTAGGTCTGAGAGGCTGTCATTATTGCTGTGGGTGGTGATGCTAGGTTGCAGGTTCTGGTAGCAAAAATCGTTGTCGGCATTAGTAAGAAGATGCAGGATGCGGTCGAGGTGATGATAGCATTGAAAGCACGTAGTTTGGAAGCCGTGGCGATTGAGTGCCTAAAGAGAGGTGGAGTCACAGTATTTGAATGATTGATGAGGCTACTAGTTCTATGTTGTGTCAAGCACGATGAGATAAACAGACGGATAAATGATTACAGCAACTCATGAGATACATGTGTGGCATGTAAATTGTACGGTAGTGAATCAAGCAGATTGAAGATTACGGATGGTGCGATCGGCGAGAAACAGGGTGGCTACAGGAGTGGAATAGGGGGTGCAGATCACAGTTTTGCAGATAGACAAGTTATTGAGAAGAGCCTCTCAATGACAAAAGATTTGTTTATCTGGACCTTTATGTAGCTATTAGTAGGAAAAAGGGCATATGATAGGGTCGACAAGAAGGCGTTGTTGAAAGTGTTGCGCTTGTATGGAGTGGGCCAATTTTGTCATGAGCGGTTCATAGTTTACATCTTTTTCAGCAGAGCGTATGTCATAGTAGGACACAAGGTGAATGCTTGGTTCCTAGCAAAAGTGGGACCAAGACAAGGTTGCGTGGGGTTTTTACATAGATGAAATGGTCTGTGAAGTTAGCACAAGTGTATTGGGTTGAGTTTTAGAGTTGATATGATTAGAGTTCCAAAGTCTTCTAGTGCACTGGAGGAGTTGCTAGGAACAAATAGGTGGAGTTTGCAGTTGAGTCAGTTGCTGTTTGCAGATGATACTGCTCTGGTGTCATATTCAGATGTGAATGCGCAGGCTAGTGTTGAAGTTTGGTAATGTGTGTGAAGAAAAAGTTGCAAAGCTATGTTGGTTACGGTTAAGTAATGAGATGCGGAATCAGTATCCGTCAAATTTGAAAGGTATTGGAGGAAGTTCAGTGTATTAACTACCTGGGATCTCATGTGGAAAAGACTGGACTAGTGGCGGCTGATGGCAAATTTCAAGTGAAGGAAAGGTGTAACGTGTTGGGGGCACTGAAGAATGTAATAAGAGGTAGGACATAGAGTATGTATGCAAGGAGAAAGTTGTATGAAGGGGAGAGCATCTCAACTGTGCTTTAGCATAGCCAAAGTGACCCTGAGAGACAGGATCAATAATGAAATTATTTCAATAAGAATGAGGATGGTGAGGAGGTTGGACGCCAGAGTAGATTCCTGTGTTTTAAGTTGGTTTGGACACAAGGTGAGGATTGATGATTGAAGATTAGTAAAAAGGGCAATGAAAACAGATGAGTGGGCCTAGGCATAGAGAGAGACCAAAGTTTAGGTAGATGAATGCCATGGAGCAAGCATTAGGGAGGATAAATGTCAATGTGATAGTAACAAGAGAGTGGTGTGGAGGTGGCGAAAGAGCGTGCAATGAATAGGCACAAGTGGAGAATGGTTGTGAATGAACCAGTTTCGAAGCGGCAATGATGCACTTTCCTAGTCTTGACGTCTCCTTGAGAAACGGGATGGAGGTGGGCAGGAGAGGACCCAGCAATCATGACGCAGTGCTCAGCGGTCATGCAATGGGAGCTGTCGTGCACTGCTGCAAAACCCTGATAGCAGACCTCACTGCTGGTCCGATAGGTGCATTCGAGGTCTTAGTACGACCATTTAATGCTTGAGAGCGCACAAAAGGAGTGTAAGATGCATCTTGCTGTTGGTCACCTCATTCTGGGGATTCGGCCTTGGGTCTGTATCTATCTTAAACAATATTTATTTTGTTGCTGTACTATGTGTTACATCTTTTAAACTGTATTACATGATACAATGTTTTAGAAGGGAAATTTACTTCCTTAGGGCTCAAGATTTCAAATTGAATTAGCTACCCCAATTTATTTATTTATTCAATATAGCTAATATGTAAACTGAAAAACTATAGGTGAGACTAGACATTAGTTTAAGTAGCTACCTAGGCCTACTATGGCCTTTTTCTGAAAATAGACTTCTAATTATAAATACTAGACTTTTTTGAGAAAAAACTTTCAATTTCATTGTGGTATTCTACAAGAACTTGTAATACATTTATTCCATGCTACGGTAGATTGAAAACTGTGGAAGACATTAAAAAAAAAAAACAAGTTTTTCTAAAGTCTATTCCAAAACTTTTAACTGATACGTTGCATGCCTGATAACTTTAATACTTCATGAGAAGAGAAATTGATTTTTTCGAGATTTGTGGACTTAGCTATTATTAGAATTTTATAAAAAGTCTTCAATCAATTCAAGTATTTGACATTACCTTTCCAATGTTGCATTGCATATTATGTTGGATAAAAATGGCATGAGGAAAAACTATTCAAAAAAGAGTTTTATTGGTTATGGAAAATCTCAATTGAATTTTTGTTCAACATCAGAATTTTGAAAGTGCTCTCCACAACACTGTATTACTCCACATGAACTTCATTATGCATTGCATGTTGTGAAAATTCTCAACTGTAAGAGGAGTATTGATTTTTGTCCTAATATTACTAGACGTATGTACGGACGAAGCTACACACTTTTGAAATCAAACTGCATAACACATTTGGGTGATCTATTTCTCTAGAATAGATTAAACTGATTAGGGTGCCAAGGCTTTCTATTGCACTGAAATCAATGTCTTTCTGGTACCAGACATATATTTGGCTTATATATCTGTTAGGATAAATAGTTGTTGTAAAACAGAGGCCATCTGCTAAGTTTGGGAATCATAAATAGGTATATTGAACTAACATGAACAAAGTAATGTACATAATTTATTACTTTATTTACCTGGCAAAACTTTTCTGGAGCAATAATATTTTTGCACATCCAAGGTGTTTCGAAGTCACACTGGGACCTCAAACATGAAAGTATGCCCTTTACTTTCAAGTTCCATTCTTTATTAGTTGAAATTTACTTCTTGGGCATCTACAGAATATTCTGATTTCAAATAATAAAGGAATGTCATTCTAGGCACTGCAGGCCGCTAAGTTGTTCATCAAGGTTAGAGTTCACAGGTTGATCTGATCTGAAATTACTCCCCTGCAGCAGCATCCGCAAGTAGCGTCAACAATGGACGGCAAATAAGAGCATGGTAACATATAGCAGGACTAAAAACTCAAGTACAGGTCCCAGATCAATAAACCCACCTCATCACTCTTCCTATCCCACTCACAGCAACAGTTATTGCTGTGTGGAGGGTGACGGCCATGGCCCGCTGTCCTACAAACTCGCTGGACACGCTGCCATGACCAGCTGTACTGCAACACTCACTGTTCAGGCTGCCGTGGCCCACTGTACTGGTCACTGATGTGCAGGTAGTTTATCCTAGCGAGGTGCTTGCTGAGCACAGCCACCGTGCGCTGGTCTCCCAAAACGGCCGTCACTGCCTCCGCCAGTTCGCTCCACACCAAGAACTTGCTGCTTGTGCTGCCCGCCCCGTACTGTTTGCTGGGCAGTGGAGTTTTGCGGTCGCCAGGGCAGTATGTGATCTAGAGCGGGGCAGAAAGTGGTCTAGAGCAGTCCAGTAGATGATGGTCTAAAGCGGGGCAGTAGGTGGTCTAAACCAGTACGAGTCGGTAACACGTAGAGATGCACATACAAATGCCGTTATGCTAGGCTACTGAACAAAAATCAGAATTCTAGAGCAAAGCGTTGAAGAAGTCTGGATAAGTAACAAGTGTAGCTGGCAAGCTGTGCTATAATGAAGTGTTGTTGAAGTTTAAATAAGTTACGAAAGAAGAATTTTTCACTGCCCAGTTTGGTGACCAAGAGGGTAGCCTGTCAGCTTCTGCTCACATAAGAACTGCATTGGAGAAAGAAGGTCGTAGCTTTGTGGCTACCTGACCCAGACTTATACACAATGGCAGGTGTAGTTGTCGTTGCTTAACCTCAGCTTTTCCAACCAAGATTTTTAACTGAACAGGTTGCCTCACCACTTGACCCACTCAAGATGGTTCTGCGCATTTTCATGAAATACGTTTGTTGGTACTAACATAATTCGCCATTAGTGTTTGCATAAATGGATTCTGCATCGCTGCACCATATTTTGTACAGTGGAAATAATTTCACTAAGTTATTTTACTTTAAGTTGAATTTTAGTATATCGACAAGCTTTACCATGTACCATTGCTCTGAAAGATCAACAAAAGGCATAATAAGACTGCATTGAAATTTGCAGAAAGTATTCAGAACCAATGACTCATTTCTTGAAAAATAAACAATAAGAAATTGGAAGCAATATGAATCCAACACTCCTGCTACCTCTCAAACATTGCTACCCATCTAACATGCAAGATATTACTACCTGATGCAGCTCCAGAAATCAACATTAGGATGTTTCAAGTTCAGCAGTCTGCTGATCTAGGATTGATAAAACTAGTAAGATATTAAGGCATAATTGTCATGCATGCAAGTGTATGACCATTGTTTTCAAGCCAAAATTGTACACACAAAACATCATGTGGAATGCAGATAGGCCAGGCCTGTGTTTTGTTAGTCTATGGGTTATGACTGAAATACCCATTATCAAAATGGCTCCCTTAGAGAGACTTGCAAGTCCCACATTTACAAAAATGTGGCATCTTCAAAAATTCAAAATTCCTCTCTTGCCTTCTTCTTTTCTTGTATTTTATTTCATGTCGCTAATGACACTGAACTTTTAATTTTTAGGACACAGAGGAACTATGAGTTAATGTCAGACTGCAAGGGGGGCATCATTCCCTGTTCAGATTGTTGTTCACTGCTGCCTGTTAGTTTGTATCCAAAAGAAATGGCTGGACGCTTGGGAAGTGTGTTTAATAGGAGAAAAAGTTCCGTCATCAGCCAATATTGTGTTCAACATTTCATTCCGACTGGAGAAAATGATATTGGATGGGGAGTACCCTGACTTGAAAATGTGCGAGTGGGATTAGGAGGAGGTAGGACAGATGCTTGGCAGAGACTTCACTATTTACCCAACGTTTGTCAATAGAATTTGAAGTGGTTACCATTTTCCTCTTTCTCTTCCATTTCGTGAGAGCCATATGGTTGGTATGCACTTCTGCTTTTTATTTTAATGCATCTTGAAGAGGAAACATTACAGAGACATATTTATGAGAGAATCTTGATAACATTTGTCGAAAAGTAGTTTTAGACCAACTTAGACCTTCGTATCTTTCATCCGTACTTGAGAATTTTCAACACTTTCTAGTTTCTTGACTGACCCGGATTTTTGAGGTTTAGTGGCTGCTCGGCGCCAGCTTTCGTCTAGATGCAGAATGGCTTCTCATGTGCCTGGCGATCTAAGCCGGCTGAACCCCCAACCCCCTCTCTACCTATATAAGCGGGGTCTGCCTTTACCTCATCATTCATTTGAGCGCTGCAGCTTGATGGAGGCACACAGGCCACTGAGGTCGTGATTACAGCACTTACCCGCCTCATTGGACCCAAAGGGTCTTGGCATCTATTTCGATAGGTAAGATTCAGTACGCGGCGGCTAATCTGGGCAGTGGTTAGTGACCCACTGCCTATACAGAGCCACAGATGAGGTCAGCAATTGTGCAGACATACTGAATTTGCTGTCTCAGTGAGCCCTGCCTTGTCCTTGAAGGACATTATTTGTCAACACACATTATTTGTGGTCAGACATATATTTGTCAACAGACATAAATGTTGACAGACATGAACGTCAACATACATAAATGTCGACAGACATCACTGGTCAACAGACATCAACTTGTCAACAGACATCAATTTGTCATGACATAATTTGTTGACAGACATCAATTTGTGGATAGACCTAATTCGTCGAAACCTTCTTTGTCAACAGACCTAATTTGTCAAAACCTTATCCATCAACAGACATAATCTTTCAACAGACATAAATTGTTGACATAGAAAATTCGTCAACAGATAAAATTTGTTGACAGACATCAATCAGTTGACAGATATCAATTTGTTGACAGATATCAATTTGTTGACAGATATCAATTTGTTGACAGATATCAATTTGTGGACAGACATCAATTTGTGGACAGACATCAATTTGTGGACTGACATCAATTTGTGGACAGACATCAATTTGTCGACAGACATCAATTTATCGAGACACAAATTTTGTTGCCACACAAATGTCAACAACATAAATTTCATTGAGGGGCATAAATTTGTCAGGACAAATTTGTAGACAGACATAAAATTGTCAACAGACATAAATTTGTTGACCAACAAAATTTGTCAACAGACATAATTAATCGACAGACATAATTAATTGAGACATAATTTGTTGACAGATATCAATTTGTTGACAGATATCAATTTGTTGCCACATCAATTTGTCGACAGACATCAATTTGTCAAACAGAAATCAATGTCGACAGGCATCAACTTGGGACAGACATCAATTTGTTGACAGACGTACATAAATGGCAAGACACAATTTTGTTGCCGGACAGAAATTTGTCAAGAGACACAAATTTGTTGACAGACACACATTTGTCAACAGACATACATTTGTCAACAGACATAAATTTGTTGACAGACATAAATTTGTCAACAGATACAAATTTGTTGACAGACATAATTTTGCCACGACATAATTTTGCAGAGAGATAATTTTGTTGACAGACACAAATTAGTCATGACACAAATTCATCGACATAAATTTGAGGACACAAATTTGTCGACAGACACAAATTTGTTGTGACCTAAAAAAAAATTGAACAACACTAGTTAAGTCATATAACCATACCCTCTATGCTGTCACCATCGATGTTAGGTTTTGAAGTAGGCTGTCCCCGAACAGCTCTTCACACCTACATGTAGATGATTATATGTTACATATGACATCAATCAGGGAACTGTTAGATGTTTGTTTCTGAAAACCTGCTTAGAAACAGTGGGTTTTGATCAACACTCGATTAGTCATACAAGCAGAGTCTACATCCTGCCACCATTGGTGTTTTGGGTATGAAGTAAGCTGTCCCTGTACAGTCCTTCACACCGGCAAGCAGATGATTACGGGTTAAGTATGACGTTTCCAAGACTACATCATCATTTGCAACAATACACAGTGGCTTCTGGTCAACACTTGATGCACATTAGGTCAGATGTACCTGGAAATTACAAAGACACCATCGGGGTTGAGCAATGAGTTTTGCTTGCCAGCAACAGAGGATCATGGGTCACATACAACATATCACGGGACCCAAGTCAGTGTTGCTCTACACACCCAACAATATACAGCGGTTTCTCAGCAACATCAGATTCTATACAGTCATGTGCGGATAACAGACCCATCGCCCATACAGGCGGTAGCAATGCGTGATACTGAAATCCAGTGTAAACAGTGGTTTTGGGTCAACATTGCAGCCCTCATTGCACAATAATGAAATAATGCAATACATTCCGCACATATTGGCATAATTTTATTGTTTGTTTGAAAATTATTGGTAACATACCTATTATTTTATATCATGCTATGTGGCGGTGATGATTTAGATCATAACATCCACTTCATACTTCAATCTCCCTTGTTTCAGTAACAATGTCTGCAATCACCTCAGCGACAGCGAGCGATCGCGAATCACAGGACGGCTCCTCTAACCCAGAGTTCTCTCCAATGACCGCGTCACAGGCTCACTTGTGCCCATCAATGACCTCCTCCATCCCGAGTGCCTACGGCACTCTGGTTTATTTGGAAGGTTACGTATACAGGCCAGTTGAGTACAACATGGACCTCAGCCATGACAGCACCTCCACGCAGTCCTACCTTTGAAGTGTTCAGGAACAGATTTCGAGCAACAAGACAGAGTCTCCCAATAAAAGGAGCTCGACTCATGGTTGAATGCGCACTTTGCGTTTACATCAGGCTGCCATAAAATTGGGGCCTGGGGGATTTCGTTAATGCGCCGATCGTCCCCTCAAGAGTTTACTTTGAGACCACTAGGAGCAGGCCCGCAGCTTCTTTTGGACACATTCCTGCAGAAGTACGTACGAAAGATCTTCAGCTCCCTGCTCAGGTTGCTCAGACTCTGCGCGGCTACGTCCTCAACGCATCATTGACGGGTATTCTTGATCGCATCCGTGATCCCGTCCTGACAGATGATGCTGAAGAACGCTGCACAGGCTCCATTCACAAACTGTTGTCGAGATCCCCGAGCAACACGACTCGGTGACTGTACTAAATTTGCCTTCGGACTCTGGACAGGCTTGCTTCAAAGTCTGTTCGGGCAGCCATTCTAGCAGGATCGCTGCTTCAACCTCAACCCCTCACCGACGGGAATGCTCTTGAACGCTTTCCAGGCGTTAGACACTTTCCGAAGCAGGACGGAGATCTTCTCATTTAGGGCCCCCTCCTCATACGGTTTCGTGGCCCCTGCACCGCCGGTGGCACAGAAGACTCAGCAACCTCAGAAAGGGGTCGCGCAGGGTTCTTACAGTGGCCAAAGCGATCGACAATGATCGCCCTGCGTTCCTGCGTGGTGCCATGCAACTCCAAGGGGAGCATGGGGGCCCCGGTACCTCACATACAGGTTCGAGAGCCTGCCCCTCCATTGCTTCAAGGGACTAGGGACGTCGCCAGAATGATCCAGGGAAAGGAGGTCGCGGAGAAGGTCGGGGAAGCTCAGCAGCCAAACGATCCTTCCCCCTCCTTCCGCTTCAAGTCCTCAAGTGACTACGGAAAGCGGGACCGCTCCCCTCCACGACCGTTCTCCCGGCGGCCCACAGGAGAAGCCCACACGGGAGAGACCAAGCCTTTGGTCTAACACATTCTTTCTATAGGTCTCTCTTGGAGATGGGCGGCACGACCCCCTCGTCTCGATTACATTGTCTCGCACCGACAACATGAGGGTGTTCTCAAACCCCTCGAGTTAGACTTCCTGCGCGAAGGCGTAGCCACGTCAGGGCCCAGACAACCAGCTTTCGTATCTCGTATCTTTGCAGTCCCCAAAGCGTCAGAAGGGGATCACCTATTGACCGACCTCTCAGAACTCAACAAATGCATCCCGGTAACCACGTTTCGAGCGTCCAACCAGCAACGAATGCGAGCAGTGCTGTAGCCCCCTCTCTGGTTCACCAAGTTGGACACCAAGGACGCTTTCCCACAAGTCTCATCAATTATTCCAGGTTCCAAAAGTTTCTGGCCTTCAAACTACGAAGCCAACTGTACTTGTTCTCGGCCCACCCATTCGTCTACAACCTGGGAACAAAAATCTTTCCAACACTTATCCAGTTGTCACTCATGCTCAGGTGCTTAGCGTGCTGTTGGCTCTAGACGCTTCGTCGGCAATGGGGCCCGATGGCTTACATCCAAAGCTTCTGAAGAGTTGTGCGGGTGCACTGTCAGAGCCTTTGTTGATTCTATTTCAGAGGTCATTAATTTGTGGGGTTCTTCCGGATCTGT
>SDVV010044742.1:0-10130 GCA_016164225.1 Gammarus roeselii
AGACATGAATGTGGAGGTAGCGAGAGAGCGTACAATGAACAGGCGTGAGTGGAGAATGATTGTGAATGGTTGATTTTGACGCTGCTCTGATGTGCTTTTCCGCCCTTGGCATCCCGCTGTCGGGATGGGCGTGGGTGGGGTGGGGGGGCCCGATCATTATGACGCGGCGGGGGTAAACCAGTGAAAACTGTCGGGCCCTGCTGCCGACGACGGTTCCTCGGACTGCACTTGGGACCCAGAGTGTAAGTTGAGGGGCTACCGGCCGGACCCTTTAGCACAAAAGGGCTAAGTTGTGTGAGTGTGATCGTATGAGGGTGTGAGGTGCGCCTTGCCGTCGGCCACCCCCCTTTCTGGGGGATGCGGCCTAGTGTCTGTATCTGTAAGTTTGATAGCCTTAGAGAGTCAATAACGTCAGCAAATATAACCCTCGGACAAGATGTCAACCAATCTTTAGTCAATATCTGGACTGCACTTGAAATTATTGAATATGAGCATATCCCGCGCAAAAACAGGAGAACAGCAGTCAATCAGCGTAAGTACTATAAAGGAGAACTGAAGCATCTTCAGACACGAAAGAAAGTAAAGCACTCAACATAACAGAAACATCCACATGACGACGTAGCAAAAATGAATACAACATCAGCAGAAGAGATCTAAAGAGGGCCCAGAAACGGAACAAGAAAGATTATGAAAATAAAATTTCCGCTAATGCCAAAACTAATCCGAAACATTTTTTTAGGCATGTTTCGAGCAAATAAAATCAAGATCTGTAATTTGTCCTCTCAAGAACGATGCTGGTGAGCTAGAAACAGATGACACCAGAATGAGTGCCCTACTTAATGAATACTTTTGTTCTGTATTTACGTTATAGAATGAGGATATTTCTAATCCTGAGGATATCATAGCGGGAAGACGAATTGAACCCATCAGCAAAGTGAACCTTTCCCCCGCCGAAGGTATTAAATATATAGACAAATTAAAAATCACAAATCTCGAGGTCCAGACCAAGTTCATCCCAGAAAATTGGAAGAGACTAAAAAACAAAATTGCCGAACATTTATCAATCATTTCCACCCAATCGTTCACAAATGGCACCTGCCTCTCTAAACGGAATGAGGCGAATGTTACCCCGATTTTTTAAAAAGGGGACAAACAGTGTTCCGGAAATTACCGTCCAATTAGTCTTACCTCAGTCATTGGCAAATTGATAGAAAGTTTGATAACGGATAAAATTACAGAATTCTTAGCATCAAACAAATTGATTAGCGACTCTCTGTCATACGAACCTGCGACCTTTTTTCAAGAATATAATCGAAATCCACGACACAAAATCTCCAATTGATAAATTTACCTTGACTCTCAAGAGCCTCTGATATAGTTCTCCAAAAGCGCCTAGTTAGTAAATTGCACAGCTCCGGTATTCGAGGTGAGCTTACCAACTGGATAAAATGCGGGCTTACGGACAGACGCAACGCTTCCTCCTCCGGGGGTAATGTTACAAGCGGCGTGCCTGAAGGATCCGTGCTAGGTCCAGTTCTCTTCACTATATTCAATTACGATCTGAATAGCAACGTACTCCCAAACATAAGCAAGTTTGCAGACGATACTATGATAGAAGAAAAATGTGCAAACCGTACTACTAGTGTGCCAGTAGATCCAACTAGACATGAATAAAATTATTGAATTTTCAGAAAAGGGACTAGAAAAGTCACTTCTCAGAAAAGTGACTGGAATTAATGGATTCAAAATCGTTGGGAAACGTTTTTCACTCGACATCACGCGCAATTTTTTCACGTATTGAGTTGTCAACGAATGTAACAAACTTTCAGCGGAGGTGGTGAACAGCTATACAATCGAAAGCTTCAAATCGCCGATGAATATTTAAACCGTCCCCTTTCTTGATGTTTTTAAAACAGAAATTGTGCATGAATTTCATAGACGTTCTGATTCAGAACTAAGCCTCTTGCTATCAAAAAGCAACCTAGTTTGGGCTAATAGGTCTGTTCTTGTCTTCTTACACTTGTAAACACTTGTAAACACAATTGAGTTGATAATGAAGTCGTCTGAACGCGTAGGGGTAAACCACTACACAGTAACCAAAGTGACACATCAATTTTTGAAAATGCAATCGCATTGTCATGCGGAGGGGCCTTTGACCCCAACCTCTGAAGCAAGAAATTAGGCCTACCCTAGGGATAGTATATACAAGTCAGTGAAGCGCAGGGGGACAAGCAAATCCATCTCTGCTCGGCCGCTGGACAGTCGACTGACTGAAACATTAATAGTTATTGTCTCATCCGAGATTCTTCCCTATCTTTTACCTTGTCAACACTACACAAATCGTCTTTGGGTCTGAAATATCCGAGAAAAACTGGGCAGTTGCAGGAGGTGCTGATGGTGGAAGATGTGAGCTTTTCTGTTTTTTTTAACAGTATATATTTGGAATGTGCGCTTGTAGGAATTGCTCGATCTCCGTAGACTATCCGTCCCATTTCTTTCAAGAGTACGTATATATATGTGTACGTATGCGTATGATGATATATTGTAAAAATAAGTACGAACCGGAGGTTCACTAGAGGTCAGCTGAGTCGAATTTATATAGAATTTATCAATCTCATGCCCATGTGTTTCTTGCTGTCAAATTTTCGTTCATAAGATTATCAATGACATATGTTGTAAACACATATTTTGAAACATGAAGTACAAATCAGCTGCACAAACCGGCTACAAACAGGAAATGAGTTGCCTCGAATTCTTTTTAATATCTCCCTCTGCTCATTCAAAAAGTGCAATTAAATAATATGTTAAATGTTTTAGACCTAAGAATTTAAAACCCAGTGCCAGATGATGGAAAAAAAATATTTAATAATGAAAGCTAATATAATACCATGCGTATAGCTTTCCTCTTTACTTGCTCTGCAATTCACTTAGCTGTTACAGAAAAGAATTTTATGAAAGGAGGCTGTGGAGAATTTCCCCGATTATCCATGATTCTGTACTGCTTCCACCTGAATCAAAGGTATGCTAGTATGTATAAAATCACTTCACATGCAACAAAAGCCTAATCTCATGCGTATTGCGACTCCATTAAAATATCTAATCTCTATAAAAATCTCATCTCATGCTAATTGCAATTCAATTGAACTATGATTGTATAGATACCCATGAGATGACGTCACACAGCCTTCCCGGGTCTTCCACGGTGTTATCTTCAGCCAGCATTACATCTAGATGGTTTCAGGGGTGAGTTTTCATCAATTCATTGCGGATACCTTTCCCTCATTATACCCCTATTTTGGGTATCTTCGTGTACTGATAAAAAAATAGTTCGAAACCTCTACTCAACGCTAGACGGTTTAAGTGCGGCTTCTTAAACAGCGCAGTAATGTCAATGGGCCACGTCATGTCACCTCACTACCACTTCACTTATAGCAGTAAGGGGTCGCTATACGTGGTGCTAAATTCTTCCATAGCTGACGTCAGATCAGCCCCTTTCATCTCCGCCAATTGTCATATCAGCCACAAGTTGTTTCGATTACCTAACTACAGTACCATTTTCTAACAGCAAACATTCGTAGCGTTCCTCAGTCAGACCAGCCACTGTCATATCCGCCAACTGGTATTTCAGCCACGAGTTGATCCACCAACCGAACGACGGTACCTATTTTACTGGTTATCACTTCAATGAAACTTTTCCTACCCAACCTAACCCGTGGGCGAATGTACGTGTTTCTAACCCGCGGGGCAAATGTACGTATTATTCTGGGGTAAGTCATGCCGTTTTTTTAGCTACAGTTATAAGTGTCCGGTTACTGAAGTTTCATTAAAGTGATAACCAGTAAAATGGAACGACTCATGGCTGATATGACAGTGGCGGATAAGACAGTGGCTGCTCTGATTGAAGAATGCTATGATTGTGACGCAAATGCGTGTGGGCTGAAACATTGTTTTGTGTGGAAGCACGTGTGCTGAAAGATTTTTAGCGGTTATGACAGTGTCCGGCCATGACAGTAAGCTGAACTGAAGTGGCGAGGGTGCGAAAATAATTTTAGCGTGAGTGTTGGGCTTCCGCAGTAAGCATAGTCTTGTCAGCAGCTCATCGAGTCATCAATGACTGTAGCATAGACTAGTCAGTATACCAATCAATAAATCTTCCATACCCATCGAACGGCAAATGCTCTGCTCGAGGCAATGACTGTCAAGTATTTTGTTGCCTCGGCGCAGTCGTTGTTAGTTGGCCCAACTGCCCGACTGGTAGACTGGAAACCAGGAGGCCTCATGAACAGGATGTTTTCTGGCTCGGGGGCTGACGCAGAACTTTTTTTCATCAACAATTTTGTTATACCCAGACTCTTATTTTTCCCTTTATTGTTTTTTCTAAGTGGGTTTTGCAATCGTGACTGAAAACTACAAGTAACTAACTTCACTTTTTTTGTGTGTGTTGATTTTCAGGTTTGACCACCAACGCATCCTATATCCTGTATCTACTGCTCGGGCAAGTTCTCACAGTTATCTTCGAGGATTCATTTCTGGCTGTTCTATGTCATTCTTCTCCCGCGTTCTGCTATTTTCTTGTTCTAACCCGTTCGAACAAGTCAGTCTTCTTCATGACGCTTGGGTCACCATGAAAAATGGCGAATGTGTATTAGCGAGTCTCACAAACTAAGATGATTCGACTTGCATAGAGACATAGATGAGTATTTGCGCACAAGGATATAATTTTAGTGCACCAAAATAGAGTGCTAGTGAACGACGATAGAGCAGTGGTACACCAGAATTGTGTTTATGCACCGTGATGGTGTTGGTGCAGCAGAATGAAGTGCTTGTACACCAGGACAAACAATTAGTGCAAAGTCCTCCTTATATTCAAGGCAGAAGGAAACTTATTGGAGATACTCTTATATTGTGTAAACTTCAGGACCAATAGCTATCGAAAATAAGAAATAAGTCGTTATCATTCTCCTAATGACATGATTAAGACCTAAAGTAGAATGTTTTCGGGCACACCACTGAGTATCATGCTGAGCACCTTCGGGATGGTCATGGGAAAACACAATTGGTAATATTCACCCCATTTCATCTTTGAAGACTACTTGAATGTGCATCATTCCTCCAACCATGACATTTGATGTGAGCCTCAATGCCCACCTACTTTTTTTCAGATTTTGTTTACTTGAATTTTACAGAAGCCGAGAAACACCCAATCGGGGCTGAAAATATTCAGATACCGGTCCCATATAGTTGTATTGCCAGATAAGACACTCATGGTATGAGCGAGCCACAGGTGCCCCTGGCTGAGTGGCGTACACCGGATGGTTACTGAATGTTGTAGTGTTTCCCAGATAGAAGACGATGTTGTTGCAGTGATAACAAATCGTGCACTGCACGATGACTGATTTTACTCGCATAACTGTGCCGAGGTCGAACTGCACGTGTGAGTTACCGTAAAGGTTGGCGACAAAGTACGTGCATACCCCGCACTCGGCATAACCGTCCGTTGCGTAAATTGGTTTATACAGAGTAGGATTATACTGTGAACTGGAGGTCATGGGGGTGTCCGTCTTGATGACGTCCCTCGGGTCGTCACAGGACTTGTAGCAGGTGCTGTAGGCTTGTCCAGATGCGTAGCCAGGGAACCTTATCGCAGCGTAAGTGTGCGGCCAGCAGGGAAAGAAAAGCTGACTGTAACATAAAACCAATTTTAATTTCATATAATCTAAATGTTCTTTCGTCACTTCTCAGCCCAGTGTCATTCGTGCAGGAACAGTCGCAAACTGCAAGGAAATTTTATGCAAGCTAATGGTTGATCAACAGGAAATTACCCTGGCTCGTCGATTTCTCTTCAGAATAATCCATCACTGAGCCAGTGGAGAATATGGCAATATATGCTATACCGGTAAGGGTTGGTTCTCAAATGAGAACAAAGATGGTAACGGCTGGATGCCGTTGTATGGAGGAACTCTGCATTACAGCCTAAGCACTTTTATTCCGTATCATGATAGGTGTTTTCAAGAGAGTAAGATCTGGGGAATGGTGACGGTGTCATATTAGTCGAAATTGCTATTGAGGGTTTTGATGAAAAGATGACGGTTTTGGAAAGAAATAGTGTGGTGAGGCTTAAACAAGTGGAAATGCAGGAAACAATGGGATCGATGACTGCTAAAAAAGGGCTTGGATTGGAAGAGTTTGCGGTTGAAAACAAAATACGTACAAAATATTTATAAAATGAGTAGGGGTTTATGCATATAGACGCATCCAAACGGACACTCGTAGGTGATCAAGTTAACAAAAAAAAATATATTTATATATTTACTTTGGTAATACCAACTACCAGGTAAGTAAAAAGTTTTGTGGATCATTTCACATGGAGCCAATTTTCTTCAGTTAGTTTCCCGGATGAATGCTGAAAAACAGCAAACTTTGTTCGATGTTAACGGAGCCTATTCCTAAACAACTCCGTATGTGCAGAAGAGGCATTGTTTGTCGTTGGCAAGCCCTGGTAGGTGTTTATTCAGAAACTCACACACGCCAACGCAGGAGAAGAGGCAGTCTGTTGTCTTCATGCGCTGGATGCTACAAGTCTTCTTCACCGTGATCTGGTTGCCGTACAGAATGAAGACGGACAGTCGGCAGACCGTGTTGACGGTGACAGCACTCGCCTGACGGGAGATGATCAGACCGGAAGCTGGCATCAAAGGGTAGAGGCAGGTGGTAAGGATGATAATTATAATGTTATCCGTTTCATCTAACATTTCAAGCTACTCCCACTTGTTACGTATCGGGTCATAGTGAAGATTATTGACTACAAGAAAATAAAGTTGATCACGGAAATGCTTTTCATATCATTTTAGATGCAAAAGCAACTCTCTTTCGGTAATTTTGGATAGAAAACAAGGTATAACTGCACTGGTTCCTTAGAATAGGTCGATGTGATTTGAAAATATAGATCATTTCCGAGTCCGTCTCACTCAGAGAGTGAGACGGACTCGGAAATATTTTGATGAACTTCACATGCTTGAGTGATACTTTCTGCTTCTTTTGTTGGCCATGCGGCCTGTGCTCGCCCTTGTTCTGTCACGTCTTAGGCCGGACTCGAGCCAGCACAACGTCCCAAATTTCTCATTGGACGCGCAACATGTGGTCGCCCTTTGTACCGCTACGCCTTTGGCCGGACTTGTGCCAGCACAACGTCCCAAACTTCTCATTGACTATGCTACATGTGGTGGCCCCTTGTACCGCCACCCCTTAGGCCAGACTTTAGCCAGCGCCACGTCCCAAAATTTTCATTGACCATGCAGCATGTGGTCGCACTTTGTGCCGCCACGCCTTAGGCCGGACTTGAGCCGACACAACGTCACAATCTTCTCATTGGCCATCCAGCATGTGGTCACCACGTGTTCCATATCTCCACAGACCAGACTAGAGCAGGCGACATGTCGCAAGCGTATTGCTATAACCACTCAGAGAACATGAATGTTATTTCCGAATATCTACATTTATACGCTACATCTGGTTCATGCGCTCAGATTGGTCAATTTAGATGATGAAGGCTTGTTGATGATGAAGGCCTGTTGATGATGGAGGTTTGTTGATGATGAAGGCTTGTTGATGATGAAGGCTTGTTGATGATGAAGGCATGTTGATGATGAAAGCTTTTAATGATGAAGGCTTGTTGATGATGAAGGCTTGTTAATAATGCAGGCTTGTAGATGATGAAGGCATGTTGATGATGAAGGCTTGTTGATGATGAAGGCTTGTTGATGATGAAAGCTTGTTGATGATGAAGGCTTGTTGATGATGAAGGCTTTTCACAATAGCAGCTCACTTGCATGCTGCACGTGAATATCTATTTAAATTTAAATTATCTTCTCGGACTCAGACTTCTCGGATTCAGAACGAATGTTTATGGCACGTGGCAGCACAATACCGCATTACTAAGCACTGTCAATATTTATGGCATGTTGCAGCAAAATACAACATCACTAAGCACTATTAATGTTTATGGCATATTGCAGCATAGTACCACATTACTAAGCATTATTAATGTTTATGACATGTTGCAGTATAATACCACATTACTAAACATTAATAATCTGTATGGCATGTAGCAGCAAAATACCGCTTTACTAAGCACTGTTAATGTTTATGGCATGTTGCAGCGAATTGCCGCATTACTAAGCACTATTAATGTTTATGGCATGCTGCAGCAGAGTACCGCACTACTAAGCCCTATTAAAGTTTATAGCATGTTGCAGCAAAATACCACATTACTAAGCACTGTT
This sequence comes from Gammarus roeselii, assembly GCA_016164225.1. Lineage (NCBI taxonomy): Eukaryota > Metazoa > Arthropoda > Malacostraca > Amphipoda > Gammaridae > Gammarus > Gammarus roeselii. The sequence goes on from SDVV010044742.1 coordinate 8,283, forward strand.
AATGTTAATGGCATTCTGCAGCAGAATACCGCACTACTAAGCACTATTAATGTTTATGGCATGTTGCAGCAAAATACCACATTACTAAGCACTGTTAATGTTTATGGCATGTTGCAGCAAAATACAACATCACTAAGCACTATTAATGTTTATGACATGTTGCAGCAAAATACCGCATATCTAAACACTATCATCCCGTATCATGGTCAAATAGAGTTAGGCGGAGCGTCGAATCAATGTTAAATTCGGCAGGACAATGAACTCTTGCACAGTGAAAAATGCATTAATATCATGGATGTAGAATGTTCTTGATGGAACCCTGAGCCCAGTTAACGATCCTATCCTACGATCAGTTACGTGTGGTGGATGACATGCTTTCAAAACTAATAACTTGTTAAACTTGATCTTTTACCTAAAATTATTATTATTATGTTGAAATACGTCGCAAATATGAAATTCATTGTTATTGATATATTGGTTTATAAGAAAAAAATGCTCAGTAGCTATAGAAGTGAGGGCAGTTGCTCTCCATTGAATACAGAAGTAGTTACAAGTGATCAGAAAACGACTTTCTTGACTCGGGCAATGTCGTGATTAGGATGTATCTAATTACTGTGAGTGCCCGACTTGGGCTTTATGTTACTCGGACATTGTAATTATTAATTACGTTTAAGTCAAGTTAATTACCTTTGGGGCAAGTTAATTACATTTGGGAGCCTTAGCTTATCGTAAGTAAGATTACGGACGATGGCTTACGACTGGCTCACAGCTGGCTTACGGTTGGCTTACGGCTGGTTCACGGCTGGCTTACGGCTGGCTTATGCTAGATTACGGCTGGCTTACGGGTGGGCTTACGGGTGATTCATTCGGACGGAAGCACGATCAGCTTCTGGACCTTGCTGTCCGTCCGACCTTGTTTATTGAAGAATATATGTACGTTTTTTATCCTCTAGATGACTGTAATTGGGTACGCTTGGTTCCTTTCTGTTATTCATTTTATATATATTCGGTTCTGGTAGGAATATGCCTTCATCCAATTTTGGAGAGTGGTAAGGGTGTCGGGACCCTCCAGGCAAAAGGTTCGGTACGCCTCTAGAATGTTTAGTCCAGAGTTTTGTTGAACACTGTTCTTTGTGTTACCAGTAATTTCCACGTTTGGTTTGCCTTTACTTCTATAATTTGTTCGTCTGTTTCATCATATATTTATGTCTGGATTATAATTCCTAATTATTTTGTGTGTATATTATGTTTGTATTCATATATATTTGGGGTATAATTGACTCATTCAATAGCTGCTTGGTGGGTTCCGATTGGTTGGATTGTTTTCTTTTTGTCTATCTTTGTTATGTACATATTGTTTGTAGGAATAGTGTGGTAGGTATGTTGTATAACTCGATTTGCAGCCTTAGCCTGCGTTCGACCCTGCTTGGTACCAGTTTCATGTGTTTATTTTGGGCAACGTTTTGTGTTTTCCATCTGTTCTATTCATATATATAATATATATATATATATAGCAATAGTATGGTTTATTAGTTTTGCAGTTAGAGGGTCGATGTTTGTATTTTGGTTTGATGCAGCAGCTTTGCTACGAGAATCTGTCTACTCCATAACATACTACCCAGTGTTGAACCGGAAATATCGGTGACACTATGTATCCGGATGTTCCAAATGGACCGTTATCAAGCGTATGTATACTATTCGGGTAGTCTTATCTCGATTTTTTGTATGGTCAGTATCGGTTGGATGCCCTATAGCGAGAGTATCTGAACGATATTGATTTATTGAAAGTTATTATATTGTGTTCTGCATACTTAGTTTTCAGCGGTTGATATATGTTGAATTTGTTTT
>SDVV010044743.1:0-10130 GCA_016164225.1 Gammarus roeselii
GATTGGAAGCGGAGGTCCGTTTCGAGTAAGCGTTTTTTCTTTTGCGCACTAGCGTGCGTCTAACACTGCTAAAATTTTCACATTTTTTCTAACGTTGAAAGCGTTGTTTCGTTTATTCCTCGCGCACTTAGGCGTGCGAGCCTACTGGAATCAATAATCATCGAGCCCTACGGGGGAGCCTATTATGACTCACGTTGAGGCTCTGGTGGAAATGAGGCTCAAATCAAATCAAAATCGAACATGTGTGAATGTTGTGTCAAATTGTTCACCCAAATGTGTATTTTATTCCATTAATCTATATGCTTGAATAACCCTTGTTTCATTGTCTACAAAAAAAATCATCTGCAAAATTACGTGAGCGTATCTGCAACTGTTTGTTTCTTAACATTGGATCTTGATGAATCTATGAAAAGTATATACATCAAATGCGAAAAAGCGAGTGGATTTAATCAATAATATCAATCGTACAATATAAAATATCATGTATAAGCAATGGCTTCTATTCAAATGAGTCATTCAATAACAAACATAGTAATATATATCATGCCATCCTACCGTGCGAAATATTCCAAAACAATCATATACAGCATCGACAAAACCTAATAACGTACATCTATATAATCCGTACGTAAGCAATCGTAAATGAAAGCAACCAGATACCGTATGGAAACTGAAATTTTCCCGTATGGAAAACTAATCTTTGTGTGACCGCACATCCAGAGATAAAATCGTTCATTGTCATAGCTAATTACAACTTGCAATCGCTTTTACTTGCGTTTTGGACACCGCCTGACTCCGGTCAACCCCTCCTCTCTTCCCCACCCGTCCCGGGCAGTCTCTATGTACCATCAGTAACTAACTTGACCACAAGATCAATGTCTTAACATATAACTACAATGTCCGAGATATACAGCGACTAAGTCAGACACACTAACAAATAACATACTTCCTAACAAATTCATCGGCGACTCACAAAAAACATGCTTTCTTGGTATCTCTATGTACCATCAGTAACTAACTTGACCACAAGATCAATTTGTCTTAAGATATAGCTATAATGTCCGAGAAATACAGCGCTTGAGTCAGATACATTAACAAATAATATACTTCATAACAATTATATACATCGTCTGACTCACAAAAAACTTGCGTTCTTGGTATCTCTACGAACCATCAGTAACTAACTTGACCACAAGATCAATTTGTCTTAACATATAAGTACAATGTCCGAGAAATACAGCGCCTGAGTCGGACACATTAACAAATAACATACTTCATAACAATTACATTCGATAAAAGGTTCAAATATCTAGTCATCCTATATCTAATTCCTTCACAAAGCATATATGTAGTCCCTATCTCCAGGGCTGTTTTGCTCCCCAGGGTTCCCAGGGCATATTTGCTCCCCATATATCCAGGGCATATTCGCCGCTATATATATCCAGGGCATATTCGCCGCTATAAATATCCAGGGCATATTCGCCGCTATATATGTCCAACGCATATTCGCCGCTATATACACTACTCTCATTCCTAGGAATATTCATTAAAATTTTCAAATTCGCATCGACTTCTTTGAGAACATTGTTCAAGTTGTTTGGTATTTCATGCACGTTGCAATGGAAGAAATCAATTTTTTTCCTTCATTAACAGTTTTGAACTCTTAATAGAGAAGTTCTAATGGTTGTTTGCTTATTTACAACTATGTCGCATTTTGTTTGTGACTATCATATTCTGATACGAGCAAATTTGAATGTTGCAGTGCACGCACAAAGTTATGATCTATGATGACATGAGTGAAAATTTCCGTAAAGGGACTTTTTTTGCAGTCCTATTCAAGAATCCTATAAATTAGAAGCGGAACTCTTGGCACTTTTTTTTTTCAAGAACAAATCGGAAAGCAACTTAATGCAACCGATGTACATAACCAAAGCGTACGACTGATAAACCGAAAAATCATGTAACTTGTTTTATGTAAAATCCCACAGGAAACATACAAATCCTATAAAATTGCTCCATACATAATAAATTGTTTAAATCCTCCGCTAACCTCTTGACCTACTATACCCTTTCCCGTCTCAAATATACCATCCATTTTAATCTCTAAACAGTCCTCCCCGTCCCCCTCTTCAACACACTCACGCCAGAGTCCCTTGTCTTGGAATCCTCTACACCTATGATGAATAATAAAGTTTCAATCCTACATTCGGTTATGAATCTGTATTGGCGATATAAACTCCCAATCTGATTACTGAATAAACAACATAAAGCGCGCGATGCCCTGAACCAAGCAAACATTTATATTATACATGTACAATACAGTGTCCCCATATAATATACACGTACAATATATTCATGCAATATACCGAATCAGCTTAGGATCACGAACACAAGATAAGGTAACGCCGACCGCAGCCGCGCCGTCACTAACCGCCGTCCTCCACCCACACCTCCATCTGAATTGAATTAAGTGCTATGTTCCTTCACTAAAAGCAGCTACACACCTATCCCTTGGAGAAATCCGTGTAGTCGTGTGCGCATGACGTAATATGACATGGTATGCCTCGACATGAATAAGCATGAATGCAGACCTGGAAAATATATAGTATGGTATAAAATGAATTAGTATACATTGACATGAAAATTATGAATGGGTCAGGACATGATATTTCATGCGTTACAATACAAAATCAGAGGATTCAGAGGAGAAGCTGTGTAGGCTAGTATCGGAGTTTGGCAAAGTGTGTGAGAGGAGGAAGCTTTGAGTGAACGTGGGTAAAAGTAAAGCTTAGTGGATATTGGCTAGCAAGATTATTAAAGTTAGTACTATCTTTTACAAGGTACTTTGCGAAGGATTCACGTTTTCACCTGTGTTTCAATGTTTAAGTTCGATGACATTCTCTTAAAGCCAGACATCCTTTGGGATCACATGATTTGATTTGATTATCACTGTTGTACAGTTAAAGTACCTACTCCCAAGATAAAGTTCCAGTTTAATGACATCACTTGTAGGTAGCTATATATAAATTTGAGGTTGGCAGTTAGGCTGTAACCATGAAGGTTTAAAAGATAGTCGAACATGGATTTAATGTTTAAATTATTAGAAAAAAGATTCATTATGCGATAAAAGCAATTAAAGGGGAACAACGCTCAGAACGTTACCACCTTGTGTCAATGAGCAGGAATTGCAGCGTTTCGTCCAACAGTGTCCCGCACTGGTGGCTGATGGTCCTTAACCCAGTTAGTGGTCGGCTACTTGTTGCAGCGTTGGTCCAAACCATCCAATAAGGGGTCGATGTGAATCGCCAGTCTTGTCACTTGGAAGTTCCACCCTTTGATAGAGTTCCAGGGACGGGTCCGACATATTTTTGAGGCATCACCAAGTCCATCTTGGTACTGAGATTCTAATTCGTAGAATCTTCTTGATGTCCTTGGTTGCTTTTGCCCAGTCAGTTGGCTGCCACAGCAATGGAGCTGGAAGAAATGTATCCCACTTAACATTTAACTTCACGGGTATACAAGCGCTATATTTGTAACACTCTGTCTGCCCCCCCTCCCCCTTTAAGGCCTTTACTCAGTTTATTTACTTTAATATGGAAGAAAAATGGAAGTTTTATCATAGGTATAGGTTGGAATGAGATAAGCTTTGAGTTATTACCTTTAAGTAATTAATTAATTGCTCAGTTAAATTATAAAGACAGGTACCTCAGACATGAAATCGTAACGGTTTAATCTTTGTAATAAAATCAGTTATTACTATGAAAATTTATAAATTAAGAATCTGATCCGGACAATTGCCGTGAGTCTGCAAATCCATGAATGATGGCACCACATAACATGTAGCTAACCAAAATCATTTTTGAAGATTTATACTTCATTTAGTTTATGATAGGAAAGAGTAAAATGTGTTACCTACTTTAGTCTATTTATAAGGTTTATGTTATTAATAGAGTGCCCGCCTTGCAGTGATTACAGACTGGCAAGAAAAACACACCTAATCATTAGTCAGTTCATGGTTTTTACCAGGGTCCAGTGAGTATTTTATGGAACATGCTAGAAATACCTCTGCTTAGCCAAGTTCAGCAGCATACTAATCCTATATTTACAAAAATAAAGTTTAGAATTAAATGTACAAACACCCATGGGGCACTAGATGTCGTTTACACAGATGTTAATAATTATTTACAGCGGTAAGTAGCTGGCTGAACTTACTGGCATCCATGTTGAAAATTGAGAGGTATACATGATTTAAGAGTTATATTTATAATTGATGTCAATCTAGTCCTGTTGGAAGTTAGCCATTCCGTGTAATCGTGGCTCAAATTGTATGCTGGGGTGTGGCTTCATACTGCCACTTTTGCAATGTTACTTTTAGCCTAGCCTTATTTGGGCAGAGACATAGAATGGCTAAAACTACTCTGAAATTGCTTGATCCATTGATATTTGTTTTAAAAACACTTTGCACTTATCTTTCACTACTACCCATTGCACTTTTATTAATATATTGGAACGTTACACACTAGAAAAATATTGCTTACCCGTTCGTTCTGCTCCGTGTCGTGAATAAATGAGCACCCATGTTTTGGGTGATGCCAAAAGCCTTTGGGTTTAGCCTCTGTGCAAACTCTAAATTTGTTCGGGTACTGACATTCTACAGTTGGATGCTCCAACGATGTTAGTCTACTATTTTGCAGTCTTTTTAGAATTAAACGCTAAAACAACATGCGTTGTTAACACCATTTGTAGGGACAACTGTCCTCAACAAAAGTAATGAGATGTTCGAGCACTGTCGATGCGAGCAGAATTAGTGTCCCCCTAAATAGAGAGCTTTTGGAGAAAGTTCAGTGTTATAAGTGTCTTGGCTCCCATGTGGAGAAGACTGAACATGTTGAAACTGAAGTGGAAGAAGAGTGTAAGTGTAGGGTGCACCGAAGAGTGTATTGAGCTGTAGGACGTTGGGAATGAGAGCAATGAGAGGACTGTATGAGGGTATAGTAGTTGTCCCAACTGTGCTCTACGGAGCTAAGACCGGGGGGGGGTAAGGGCTGAAGAGAAATGAAGGTTGAATGTCCTTGAGATGAAATGTTTGAGGAGCATGGCTGGTGTGACACTGTGAGACAGGATCAATAGCGACGTGGGGCGAGTTATAACGGGGATGGTAAAGGAGTTAGAGGGCAGAGTTGATTCGCGTGTTCTGAGATGATTCGGGCACATGGTGATGATGGATGAAGAGAGGTGCGAGTGGCTGTAGGCCTAGAGGTAGACCGAACTTTAGGTGGATGGATTATGTGAAGCAGGCGTTAGGAAGGAGAGACATGAGTGTGGAGGTAGTGAGAGAGCGTGCAATGAATAGGCGTGAATGGAGAATGATTGTGAATGGATGATTTTTGATGCTGCCCTGATGTGCATTCTTGCCCTTGGCCTCCCGTTGAGAGAAGGTATGGTCGTGGGCTGGGAGGAGGGCCCGGTTATCACAACGCGGCAGGGGTAAACCTGCTGCCAACACTGACCTTGGACCTCATGTAGTGCCAGGAGCATACTACTAGTAGGAACATGGGACGCCAAAAAGTAGGAAGTAGGCGACCCATCAGAATCCCTCATCCATGTTTCCTCCATCAACCATCGTTGTTACATGAACCTTCTGGGTTTTGACGTCTTTACCCACATGGTCAATCGCACTTTACCTGTAGATGCAAAAGAGCGCAGAGCTGCCCTGGCATTCTCGAGCAGTGTATCACTATGTGGATGTTTCTATCAAATCCACTTATAGGAACGCTAACAAAAACAGAACTCAGCTGACGCTGTGTTGGTCTTTGTACCTACACGTTGCCTCGCAACAGCGCCTCACGAGAAAGAAACTTGATCATTTCAGTTAGAAGAACGCATCACAAGATTTTCACCGCTTCCGTTTAATACACATGAAAGCCCAGAGCTGAGCTCAGACCGTGTTCCCGAGTAGTGATGTGAGGAACAGTATATTAACTATACCACCGTCTCGCCGCGAACTCATGGGACCCAGGGTTTCGGGAACCCGGGGGACTTAGAAGACCAGGAGGATTTGGGCGGACACACTTGGACCCTTCTGGGGCCCTTTGGCATACCCTTGAGACCGTTTGGAACCCTCTTGAGAAACTGTGGGACCCTCTTGAGGTCCCTCAGAATCCTGGAACCTCTGCTCCCCCTTCCCATTGCTGTAAAACCATAGAGGAATGTATAAATGAATAGAGAAATTAGTTATTACAGTCCACAGCATTGCTGACGCAGAAGGGGAGAGCCGCGTCGAGGCTGGTCGAGGTGCGTCGAAATCAGTCGAAACATGTTGAGGCAGAGTTGGGTGCGACGAGCCGAGACTGGCCGAAATTATTCGAAACAAACCGAGATGAGCTAAGACGAGGGGACTCGAGGGACCCAGGGAGCTCGGAGGACTCGGGTTACCCTCCGGGGCTCATCGGGCTCCGGGACCCAAGGGACCTCTGCCCCCTCCCACGCCGCTCCCACCCTAACATGCTTGAGTATAAAAATTAATTATTACAGTCGCCAGGATTACCGGCGCAGAGGGAGAGAGCCGCGTCAAGGCTGGTCGAGGTGCGTCGAGATCAGTCGAAACATGTCAAGACAAGTCGAGTTGGGCGCGACGAGTCGAGACTGGCCTAAAGAAGTCCAGACAAGCCCAGATGAGCTGAGACGAGAGGACTCGAGGGACCCGGAGAGCTCGGGGGACCATGGGACTTGGGTTGCCCTCCGGGACCCATCGGGCTCCTTTGGCACCCGAGGGACCTCTCAGATTATTGACATCATGCTTATTGTTTGGGGGGATAAGGTAGGGGCCCTTATCCCCCTAAACAATAAGTATGATGTCAATAATCTGAGCATTTTTTCAGCCCATGATGAACCTGCCCTTTCTTTCCTCTTCACGATCCACAATTTAATAAAGTAATGCTAGTGTACTTTTGCGAGAGTTCCTGTTTGTAATTTTGTATTTAAGTGTTTTTTCAGTCCGTGCTCGCTCGCGTGCGTGAATAAATAAATTGTGCTAGAAATAAACTAGACCGCATAGCTGTAAACATTGTGTTACGTTGCTGTCAGAGCTGACTCTGCCTGTGTAGCCGCAAACCTTGTACCAATTTCGACTATACTTTCTGTGCCCACTGGCGTGCCACCCTCCCACAAGAGGCCTCCGTGTTCTCTGTGGAGCTTCACGCACTCGTCCTAGCCATCTCTATTGCAAAAACACATCGCTTCCCCAAATACGTCGTATTCTCAGACAGTCTGAGTGTCCTCACCCAGCATAAAACACTGCTACGAACACCGTTCTACGGAAAATGCAGCACGATCAATTTGTGATGACCGAGACGGGTCAGGCAGTGAAATTTTGCTGGATCCCCGAGCACGCGGGAATAAGAGGAAACGAACTTGTGGACAAGAGGCCTCCGTGTTCTCTGCGGAGCTTCATGCACTCGAACTAGCCATCTCTATTGCAAAAACACATCGCTTCCCCAAATACGTCGTATTCTCAGACAGTCTCAGTGTCCTCATCCACCCTTAAACACTGCACTACGAACATCCCGTTCTACGGAAAATGCGGCACGATCTCCTTGTGATGACCGAGACGGGTCAGGCAGTGGAATTCTGCTGGATACCCGGGCACGCGGGAATAAGAGGAAACGAACTTGCGGACTCGCTTGCTAAACTGGCATCTACTCACAAAGAACAATTTTTCGCAATACATTACCGGCACTGGTTCTCTATTATCAACTCCCATATAACATCCCGATGGGATTAAATGTGGCAACAGAGTGGACAAAAAATGCTTACAGTCAAACCCTCAGTCGGAGAATGGGAAACAAAGTTTACCAACAGAAAAGACCAAGTGTTCATCAACCGCCTGTGCACGGGACACACGTGGATAACTCACAACCACCTGATGGATGTCGACATAGGACCAAACGCGCCACTTTACTCCTGTTGCCACCAAGTGACTTTCAGCGTGAAACACTCACTGATGGATTGCAACGCACTCGCGGCAGCCCGACGAGCGTTCCTAGATCCCCCGTGCCACCTACAAAGCCTACTCACGGACCCAACCTACCGTAAAAAGCTTATCGCTTTTGGAAAACACACCGGACTATACGAAGCTGTCTAAACCCAGAACACCTGTGCAAGTGAGGTGGTCTGTCCACCCCATTACGCACAGAAATAACAATACATTTTACGAAGATACGTGTTGACTCTTTACTCACTCGTACGCGCTAGTACGTGAATATGCCACAATTGAAATATGTACTGACTTCATCTTGACATGAATAACATTCTCGCACGCGAGGCCGTGCAAACTTATCTGAATCAGTGAAGGTCGCGCACTACGAAGAGCCTATTATGACTCACGCTGAGGCTCCGGTGGAAATGAGGCTCAAATCAAATCAAAACCCACTGGTGTGGGAACATATTACTCATGAGGTTCTGAGGGGTTGGAGGCGGGGATTCACTTAGTTTCGTCTGAGTCTTTATCCAACCTGTATAAATAAATTAAACTGAAACAACTGTGGCCGTAAACCTTGTTCTAATCTCGACGATGCTAACTGTGCTCACTGGCGTGCATACACATTACTATTGAAGTTCTAAATGATTGAAGGCGGAGATTCGTTTTGTCGTAACATTTTTCTTTTTTTGTTCTTGTGCGCACCACGTTGGTTTTGACACGACTAAAATCTTCATAATGTACTAACTTTGACAACGTTGTTTTTCTCGCATGCCGATGCGTGCGAGCCTTCTGGAATCCATGATTGTCGAGCCCTACGGGGAACCTATTATGACTCACGTTGAGGCTCCGGAGGAAATGAGGCTTGAATCAAATCAAACCGCCACGCCGCAGTCTCGCGCCCTTCCTTAGATATTTCGCATCTCCGCCATTGTCGCCAACAGGAATGCTGTGCTCGTAGACTTTAAATAGACTATCGTTTGTTCCAAACGTGTTTGTCTGAACGATTGCGCTTCAACTGACAATGCAAGTTTTTCCCTTGGTATAGAAATAGCATCAGTAGTGACCGAGCATCAAATTCAAGATTGTTTGATAGACCACCTAGGACTCGGCTGTGGTAGTTGAGCTCACTTTGAATCACGTTTAATGTAGTTTACATACTTCGTCGTCACAGCACCACCATATACCACGCACCCACTGCTCTGCACATTAAACGGCACTCTCTAGTGCCACTCGCAGATTGACGACACTGGTTTGTGTCAAGAGAACGTCCTGCTAGCACGTACTAGGCGCGTGGTCGTCGCGGCAAGCATCGCTTCGAACTCCCGAGTCCGCGCATCAAACTCCCGGTTAAGTAACCATGGCCAGGATATTGGTATATGATGTTCATACAAACCTAGCTTGTCGGGAATCCAAGAAATTATGTAACCAACTTTGTAACAGCGTGTAGTTAAGTAACAATAATCACGATAGCTAGAAAGTGGACGCAGTGTAAATGTCTCTAGATAGGAGCTGACATTATTCTAGAAAAGCCCGAGCCCATGCACTGGTTAGCATCGCTTCACAGGTGCATAACAGAGCACTGAAGCATTCATTAAGGTGGCACCTAAGCCACAGACCTTTACGCTGATGCTCCGAGAGCGTCAACAGGTCGCAATTTTTCCCTTTCTCAGGACCTTACATTAATCCTAATAATACTATACGCATGACATCTTCATCTCAATCATAATTTGCTATTAAGCAACCACCTCTCTCGATCTCAGCGTTCGCATCTGTATGTTAGAACACATTACATCAAGTTGGGGTGGATGGATGCTTATTCATTTTATAGATCATTAACACTTTATTTTAGTATTTTATTATTTCTTCTTGCTTGGGCTCTATTATTTTTCTCTGCCCTTTTTTCATGGTGATGAATTTTAAATTTGTTATCATTATTATTATATGTAACGAGGTTGGTTGAGAGAAGGTGACCCAGGGAGAGGAGGTACTCGTGGGATCCGCGGGACTCGAGGACCCGAGGTTTCGGGAGCCCGGGGGACTTGGGAGACCGGGTGGATTTGGGGTGGTCCACTTGGATCTTTCTGGGGCCCTTTGGGACTCCCTTGAGACCCTTTGGGAGCCTTTTGAGAAACTGTGGGACCCTATAGAG
>SDVV010044745.1:0-10130 GCA_016164225.1 Gammarus roeselii
ATATCATGCACTAACGCAGGTTAACTGTAAGTATCGTATTATAAAGTAGGAAAACGAACTCGTCAAGACGAAGTAAAACTCCGTAGCATTGTAACGGAAAGACTCCCTTTCCGTATCCAAGAGTCCTACAAAGGAATGTTACGATCAGGTTCTGGGTGAGCAGCGCCTCATCATTTGCCTCTTGATACCGACGCTCAGCGTGAGCTCGGCGTAATAAACTCGGTGACAATGGGGCTGAAAGGAGGCTTCTAGCATGGTATGGAAGAGGGGGGAGGGAGAGACCCTTCATTTGCCTCTTCATGCCGGCGCTCCGTGTGGGCTCGGCCTAATAAACACGACGACATAAGGCAGAAAATAGGACATATGAAAAGCGTGAAGAACTTGGGCGTCTTAAGAGAATGTTCCTGTAGTTGAACGCTGCTTGGATGAAGCTGTCGGCTGCTGAGGTGAGTTAATGTTTGTGTTCTTCCAAGGAACACGTCTGTGATGATCACACTCGCTCAAAGTTCAAAGAATTGTTGGAACAGATACATTTATTGCGAAAATTTGGAGATTCTTCTTTGGCGAAGCTAGTTGCACAAGGACGTCCATCCGTCATAACACATTGTTGAATTACATCCCGCCATGTCAAAAGAGATGGGTGATTAGGATGCGTGTGATGACACGCGTTCCAATCGTCCATCTCTGTTGACATGGCGGGATGTTCGCTAATTCAACATTGCAGGAGATTAATAGGAGGCTGATGAGTGCGCGGATGTTGAGAGGGGAGGGTGAAGGAATGTCATACTGTCTGCTGTCTGCTGACGGAGTGGGAGGAGGATGAGAGGTGGTAAAGGTGAGTGAATTGAATGCGGAAATTATAGCTGAGAAGTTCCAAAAGGCGTTCAGGGGAGAATTTGACGGCATGAAAGAGCAGGACCAGAGAAATATTGGAGAAGAATAGGAGAAGTTTCAGAGAAGAGTTTCTCAGACGTGCGAATATTGTGTGCGTTTTGTGGGCCGTGTGGGCGGGTGAAGATGGAAAGGCTGCAAATAGTGGAAGGAGGTGAAACTGACGGTGGCCCCGAAGAGGAGAGCATTCAAGAAGTGGTTGCAAGCGAGGTCGGTGGTGGTATATGACAACTGTAAAGAGAAGAGATACGAGTTGAATTGGGTGGTGAGGAGAACAGAAAGGAACACTGAGGCCAGCTGAGGCAGACGGTTGTGCCAGAATTTTTAGGATTACAAGAACACTTTCTGAAAAGAAGTAAAGGGGTGAGAAAGTGGAGACCAGAAAGCAGGAGGTGGTGAAAGATGAAAACGGCCAGTTGTTGCTCGGAAGTTTTGATGTACTGTAAAGGTGGGGCAAGTATTTGATGAGATGTTGAATGTCGAAGATGTCAGAGAGACTGAGATTTTTACTGTAGGCGGTGATGCACGGATGCCGATTGCGAACATTGCTAGGGAAGAGGTACAACAGGCGGCATAGGGGCTAAAAGCAGGGAAAGCCCTTGGTTTGGATGACAATTAGGAGTGAGTGCCTGAAAAGGGGTGGAGTAACGACTTTCATATAGCCGGTGAGGCTACTGAATCTGTGTCGTGTGTCAGGCGAGGTGCCGACTGAGTGGTGCAGTGCTTGCATTGTTCTGCTTTGTGAGAGCAAAGAAGTTAAAAATTATTGCTGCAACTTAAGAGGCATCAGTTTGTTAAGTGTGGTCGGCAAGATGTATGGGAAAGTCATAATCAATAGGATTTGAGACTGTGGCTTTAGAAGTGTCCCCTGGTGTACCGAACAAATTTTTGCAGTAGAGCAAGTCTGTGATGATTTGTATGTGCCTTCGTGGATTTGTAAAAGATCTATGATAGGTTTGGCAGGGAAGCACTGTGGAGGGTGTTGCGTTGGTATGGAGTGGGTGGAAATCTTTTGAGAGCGGTGCAGTCTCTATGTGGGCTCATAGCATGAATCAGAGCTGGGAGCGAGGTGAGTGATTGATTCGCAATGAAAGTGGGTCAGAAACAAGGTTACGTGATGTCTCATATAAAGTGGTCAGGGAGATGAACGGAGTGTAATGGGTCGTGCTTAGAGCCTTTGACGTGAATGGGCGAAGTCGGCAGTTGAGTCAATTATTTTTTAAGGAATGATACGTCACTGGTGGCGGATTCGGAGGAGAAGCTGTGCAGACTAGTTCTGGAGTTTGGTAGTGTGAGAAGAGGAAGCTTCGAGTTGATTTGGGTAACAGTGAAGTAACTAGATGATCGAGGAATGCCGATACGAGCAAAGATAGTGTCCTCCCATATGGAGAAGACTGAACAAGTAGAAGCTGAGGTGAAGTCGCAAGTAAACGAGGGGCGTAAAGTGTTGGGTGCACTGAATGGTATAATGAGCGTTAGGACGTTGGGAATGGGAGCAAAGAGTGGCGGTTGTTGTCCCAAGTGGGCTCTTTGGAGCTCAGACTTGGGTGTGAGAGCAGAAGAAAAAATCAATTTGAATGTTGTCACGATGAAATGTTTAAGGAGCATGCATAGCCGGAGTGACGCTGAGAGACTGGATCAATAACGACGTTGTTCGAATTTGAACGGAATGGTGGAGAAGTAAGAGGACAGAGTCGAGTAAGTCGAGTGAGATGGTTCAGGCACATGGTGAGGATAGATGAAAGGATATAAGTGAAAAGAATGATAAGGGCGGAGGTGAGTGGACGTAGGCCTAGAAGTAGATCAAAATTTGAGTGGATGGATGATGTGGAACAGTCGTTATCAAGGAGAGACACTAGTCAGGAGGCAGCGGAGGAACGTGCAATGAATAGGCGTGTGATTTTTCTGACGTTGCCATGATGAGTTTTCCAGCCCCTGTCATCTCGTGGAGAAACAGGAGGGTCATGGGTGGGTGGGGGTCCGGTCACTATGACGCAATAGGATAAACCAGTCACACTGGCGGAACCTGCTGCTGACACTGACCTCGGACTGCACTCATGATACAGAGTGCATGTTGCGGGATCTTCCGACCGGACTCATTAGTGCGATTGGGCTAAGTTGCGTGCGCGTGAGTGTCTGAGAGGAGTATGAGGTGCGCCTCGTCATCAGCCACCCCTCTTCCTGGAGCATTCGGACTAGTATCGGTATCTGTATAATTAGTCCATGTTCGAGCGTGACTAGTCACACTAACGGAAGGGGAGGTTCCAGACTTGCGTGTTTGGAAAATAAATCCAATTGATTTATTTTCCATCCCATCAAGATGCTGCATTGGGTATACATACCCATGGAAAGCCAAGGCAAATTATGTAAATTGACTACATTAATCAAATGTAGTCAATAATATCCATCGTCTTCAGATACAAAACATGTTTCTAAACTCGTTTAGATCGCGCGCAGTGGATATCCGAGCAGGGGATCCTCTAAGTAATCTCCTATCACGTTATTACCTCCTTCTGCTGACGTTGCTCCCATCTCCTTATTATGTCAAGACGAGTTGATAGGCATTGTGAGATTGAACAAAAGATGGACTGAACAAACACGTGCGCGATCCGTAGCAACAATATTCTGCACCTTTTGAATGGCGCGATATTGACGAAGCATTCATTGTTGCATGATAGAGGATGTGAAGATATGTAGAACTAATGCGAGATCTGTATCAGCGATACTGCACCTTTTGAACAGTTCGATATTGACGAAGTAGTTCAGCATTGCATGATGGAGGCTATGAAGATATTCAGATTAATTTTTGCATCCATCGAACGAATCAATAGTACGTCTATTGACTCGGAATTCAATGCCCAAGGTTATGAGGTATCATTAAATTTGACCATGTGTTATTCAGTTGGAGCGGTTGAATTGTACACTCTCAAAGAGCCTATTTTGCCGAGCTAAGACAAGTAACATATCAACAGTATTTGTATTTAGAAGTCGAACATAATTTTGTGAGACGACAAATATTTCTTACTTCCTCCATTTATTTTGTTATTGACACGATAGTCCTCGTGATCAATTACTTCGTATTGGTGCTGGAATAAAGAGTATGTTGAAACAATTCCGACTCTGTCGTTCTGAATTTGGACTATTTTTTAACTGTGTTGGTGTTACGGACAAACAGACAGACTGGCATACGGACACTCGATGGTATAAAAATGAGATTTTTGTAGTCTAGACTACTTCTCAACAACCACATTTGTAAAACAATAATTTATAAAACCTTGAGTTTAATTTCTAATAACTCAAGTTAATTATAAATGAAATCATGTTGAATTAAAATACCCAAAGTAAAATTAAACATATCTCAAGTTTAATTTTGAATATTACACGTTTAAATAAAAAAAAATATATAGTTTAATTCAAAACATTCAAAGTTAAGTTCTACAATGCTGGTGATTAATTTAATATAACTGATGTTTATATCTAAAATATTCCATGTTTATCCAAAATATTTTTTTTTTAATTGAAAATACATCGCTATGCATGGAATCCAATTCAAAATTGTATTTAAAATTATTCAACTTGTAAATGAAGCAAGCTAGTTTAAAATGATTCAACTTTAATTTAGAATGCTTGTCATATTGTAGGATTGACAGTTATTGGTACCTAGCATCTTGAATAAGTGGCTCTTTGTAACTGGACTTGTTTAATGGTGCTGGGTGTAGTAAACTACAGACAACCAGAAGGAGGGCCTTATCAGGGCTGCATCGCATGTATACAGGAAAACTACCACATGTTTGCACGTCAAAATGTGTTTTCCACTATTCTTTTTTTTTAAATGTTACCAGACGAACCACTTTAATTTTCTTTTTTGTTTATTTAGATTAAATTAATATAACATTGGTGGATATAAATATCAACATTATTATGTACGTTCAAAATTTGGTTTCAATATCTTGATCACAACTGTGGTTTGCCATACCTTTTTTGCCTTAACTGGACGATTTTATGAAGAAAAAATCTTCAACCCATTTTCTGGACCCGTTCGTCACGATGTTTCAATACGTTTATTGCGTGGAAGTGTTCACTTAAGTGTTGTACAGGACACTTGAGTGACACCACTTACATACGTATTTGTTCCGTTAGACGACCTCTTTAACAAATTTGTGCGTTCACGCATAATTGGATTACATTACAAAGGAAGAGGAACATTTACGCTCTCGCATTATGTGATCTGATTCGAGTTAATTAACGAATTTCATGACAAGGGGGGAGAGGCAACTTCCCCCACCGTTGTGATGTTATTGTGTAGAACGATCAGTGGCTCATGCTCACCGCACCTGATCTGGATAATTTGGTACTAAATTTAACATCAAAATCTTCATCCGTCGAATCCAGTTCGAGGTTCTTCAAAAGACTCGTGATTTAAACTGTATTTCGGTTGACCTCTACACGATTTAGTTTGAATTGTGAGTATTATTGAGTTATAAATACGTGTAAAATCACTTACGGACTATGGCTTCTTAAGACTCTGCCTCTGCACCACATACCCAAAATCTTGGGTACAACAACCATTCAAATTGTTGAAGTCAGACCAACTGTCATTTCTTGACCATTTTAATCAATTTCAGTCGAAGTTTATCGATTTTAAACATAAATATTGAACTTCAAGACCAAGTGGGCTAGTTGTATAAATGAATTGAATTGTGTGGTCATATATTGGCTTATTTATTTGTAATTTAAAGTAAAGCTATCCAATTAAGCATCAAGATTTTGAAATTATTTTCAAAGGTGATGAATTGAACACTAGTATTCTTTTATAGTAGAATTGCAATGCTTTTAACGAATCATTAAATATTTTAATTAAATGTGCGTAGTTTTAAATAAAACACGAGTATATTAAAATCAAATTTGGGTGTTCAAAATTAAATTTTGGAAACCATCATAATTAAATTTAATCAGACATTGGCAAGCGAAATATACAGAGAGAACAATAACCGACACAAAAAGCAGCAAGAGATATTCACGAATACACTAAATGATCATTTCTATCGTTTAGTGTACTCACTTTTGAAGCATTTGTAACATGATCAAATTATTCGGACATGTTTACCTATAAAAAGTTGTTTCGATAAACTTTCGTTGTAATTATATTTGATATTTGCATGCATAATATAAATTGTTTTCAAAATGGTGGTAATTTTTAAACACATAACTGAGTGAACATGCACTTGAGGTGCATTGCAGATACTGCAGGACTCATAGCGGTAATTTTGTACTTGAGCGTTAGAGCGGGTAATATCAAGGAGAGATAAATTCTAGGCACCATTTCATCTGGTGTGTTCTCCAATCATGATTGCTCTCATAAACAACAACGTTCCATTTGTTGTCATTAGCCCGTGAGAGCAGCTTATCCACAGCGAAGTTGACGATAACTGAGAATTTTTTCTAGCTGTTTCAATGCCCGAATATATGGAAATTCCTCCCGTCTGCCGCCTTCCCAGGCCCATTCTGCTGCAGTACTACAGCGCTGCCGGCCAATGTTGGTTAGAGCCTTCGAACGCTGCGAGCGGTGGCGACAAGACGAAGTCGCGACCAGTAGCTGTGGAAAGATGTTGTCGCTACAAGACGCTGTGACAAGTCGATGTTGAGACAAAACGTCGTGGCGCCATAACGCTATCGCGACAATGCGTTGTGGCGACGAGGTGATGTGGCGACTATACGCTCTGGCGACAAGACTGTGACGACAAGTCGCTGTGACAACAAGACGCTGTGACAACAAGACGCTTTGACGACAAGACGCTGTGGCGAAAAGACGTCGTGACGACAAGGCGCTTTTACAACTCGTCGCTGCCGCAACTCCGCTCGAAAGAAGAGACCCCGAACTGTTGATGTTTGGTTCAGGGACGAAGTAAGTGTGCAGGAAATATTGCACCCTTCAGCTGAGTTCAGGGAGACAGGTATATTGCACAAGCAACATACCTGTCTCCCATATAGATGTATCGGGTAGTTTAAAACGATCAAATTCACGTCATTATGAAATAATCTAATGTTTCAATCGTGCTTGGCTTCCTGAGTTTGAAATTTGATTATTGAATCAATATCTCTGAATTCAATTTCAACTACAGTTTATGGAATTATTCAACTTATTAGTCTGTATTCCATCACACAACTTATCATCCGTATTAATAAGTGGGTTCCCTTGCAGTGTACTACAAAAACACGTATCTATTTCGGATTTTGATATTATGTTTTCAGTTTTCTGCACCAGTGAGTGAAGCGGGTGTCATAACAAAGAGGAGCATCAAACAAGGATTGACCAGCAATGCACCAACTACGCCCGTGGAGTTAAACGGTGCCAAAAGAAAGAAGAGCACCAAGCACCAAACAAGATTGAGCAAGAAACAAGGGTAGCAGTCAGGAACAAGGGTAGCAGCAAGGAACAAGGGTAGCAGCGGCAGAAACGCCATAAATTACAGTCATGGAGTTAAGGGTGTCAGAACAAAGAAGAACATACAAGAAGGGTGAACAGAGAACCTGAGGCGCTGAAAGGGGGAGTGACCCCCCAATTTAGCCATTGAGTTTAGCGGTTGTCAGAACAAAGAAGAGCATCTAATATAGCTGAGCAGGAAACACAGAGGGGGGAGGTGTGGTGGAGGGGAGTGGTGCACCAATTACACCCAAGGAACTGAGCTGGGGTCAGAACAAAGATGAACTGGGTGAGCAGAAAACACGGAAGAAGGGGGATGCGGTTAGTGGCGCATAAATTACACCCATCGAGTTGAGCATGAGCCAAAAAAAACAAAAAAAAAGAGTATCAAACATGGATGAGCAGAGAATAAAAAGTGACAGAATGGCAGTTAAAAGGATTGCTTTCGTACGAATGAGGGAGTTCAGAAACGGAGGGTTGAGTGTGAGCGAATAGTTAGGGATAGCGCACCACCTTAGGGTAGGTGGAGGGTGGGGCGAGCAAATGAATAGAGCAAAGGGATAAACATCAAATAGGGCAGGCACCAAAGGGAGAGGACGCAGGGACAGTAACGCACTAGCAGGAGGTTTGCATTATTTTTTTTTTCGTCCTTCATTTCCAGAGAGTGTGTGTTGCTGTTATGAGCCTCTTCTTCTGATCCTTCCAAGTGTGCGGTTGTCTTTGGTGTCTGTAGAGCCAGTATCTCATCTCCTTCGGGAAATACTAGCTTCCACAATATTCAGCCTTTTTCTTCAAAGCGGATTATAATTGAATTGCTGGAGACTACGTATTGTATGAACCCCAAAACATATATAGATGTCTCATTTGCGCTTTTTTCAGTTCTCATCACATCGCATGGTGCTGGATAACAGCTGTTTTATGGTGTCGTGAACATTTATCACTCATCACTCATATAAAACAATTTTAGTTTTAGGGAAGATTCTTTTTACATTTCAAAATTATAAAAATATTTGCTCAAGAGGTTCATAATTTAATTCAATTTACGATACAATCGTGCCCCCATTTGTTGTAATATTACGTGACGTTATCAGTTACTTAAGAATACCCCAGTTATAATTTTCCATATGAAACTAAATAAAATACAATTCAATATGTATTAATTTCTGCCTGGCAGATATTGATATCTTTTGTTGTCATGAAAGGTAGAATACCGACAGGTGTATCTCAATATCGACAAATATCTTTCAATGTCGACAGATATATCTCAATATCGACATATATCTTTCAATGTCGACAGATATCTCTCAATATCAACAGATATTTTTCAATACCGACAGGTATCTTCAAATGGAGGGAAAATACATAATTGTATCACATTTCCCTTCAAATTCCTATTTATCGTTTCACCTAGGCATTGATTGTAATTTCTTTCTATGTCATCTCCATGTTTATAAACTTTACCCTTCTTAATTGGTCATAAAGGGTTTTTATTTGTTCATCATGTGGCTCAGCACAAGAGCAACACATACACATTAAAACGCACAAGTACGCGTTGATGCGCCAACAGAGGTCAAGTGATTCTTCAATACCGCTTGTCAAACGTCTCCAATAGCGATACGGGTTAACCAAATAATATTTCATCTTCAGTTTTCAGTAGAATGGGCAAGGAAAATTACATCTTCAGCCGCCCATTAATGACACGACTCGTTTGATCAGATGTTCAGTACAGCGTATTTATTGCATCAGGTTCAGCTTTAAGGAGGGTGAATTTTCCATGACAGTTTGGCCTGTTTTTATCTGTAGTTTAGTTTGATTAATACTCGGTCAGAACTTCATAAGTAGGAGTTATTTTGATTGTACAGTTCAAGTGCATACTTCCTTAACCATAAAATTGTACAGCATTAGCTTTAAACTCCGTAAAAACTAGATTTCTAAAACGTCCTCGATTACATGATTCCACAAAAGCCTGGCTATCTAATTAGCCAACTGAAACACTTGGTATGATCAAATAAAACCACATGTTAAGGACCATTGTATGTTATTATGACCTGATTTTTTCACAAAGCGACGGGGTTTTTTGATCATAACAGTGCACCTGTCTATTAGCGTCAATTAGTGGCGTGATTATCTTCATCAAAACAATGCTCTCATCATGAAGGATATTTGCTAAAATATCATGTATGTCACCTCGTTGACATTGTTTACGTCTTATCTTTTGCGATCTGGCAACGATTCTTTCACCAATACTTATCTGCAGCTGCCAACATATAACAGTACGTTGATGTACTGTAAGTAAAGGGCTCGGCAAAAACAATGAATCGCACTTTCGTAGAGCCTTTTTTAAGGTATTTCTTGTATATGAATGGAATGGAAACTTTCAATTTGTCAACCGAAGGCCTTCACTGTTCCTTGGCCCAACTCATGCTCTCCTGGTGTTTCGAAGGCCCTCACTGTTCCTTGGCCCAACTCATGCTCTCTTGGTGTTTCGAAGGCCTTCACTGTTCCTTGGCGCAACTCATGCTCTCTAGGTGTTCCGAAGGCGTTCACTGTTCCTTGGAGCCACTCATGCTCTCTTGGTGTTTCGAAGGCCTTCACTGTTCCTTGGCGCAGCTCATGCTCTCGTGGTGTTTCGAAGGCCTTCACTGTTCCTTGGTGCCACTCATGCTCTCTTGGTGTTTCGAAGGCCCTCACTGTTCCTTGGCGCCACTCATGCTCTCTTAGTGTTTCGAAGGCCTTCACTGTTCCTTGGCGCCACTCATGCTCTCTTGGTGTTTCGAAGGCCTTCACTGTTCCTTGGCGCCACTCATGCTCTCTT
>SDVV010044746.1:0-10130 GCA_016164225.1 Gammarus roeselii
GGGCTAATGCACACGCGGACAGAGTGCAGGGCTAATGCACACGCGGACAGAGTGCAGGGCTAATGTACACGCGGACAGAGTGCATGACTAATGTACATGCGGACAGAGTGCAGGGCTAATGTACATGTAGACAGAGTGTAGGACTAGTGTATATGTAGACAGAGTGCAGGGCTAGTGTATATGCGGACAGAGTGCAGGGCTAATGTACATGCAGACAGAGTGCAAGGCTAGTGCACATGCGGACAGAGTGCAGGGCTAGTGCACATGCGGACAGAGTGCAGGGCTAGTGTATATGCGGACAGAGTGCAGGGCTAATGTACATGCAGACAGAGTGCAGGGCTAGTGTATATACGGACAGAGTGCAGGGCTAATGTACATGCAGACAGAGTGCAGGGCTAGTGTATATGCGGACAGAGTGCAGGGCTAACGTACATGTAGACTGAGTGCAGGGCTAGAGTATATGCGGACAGAGTGCAGGGCTAATGTACATGTAGACAGAGTGCAGGGCTAGTGTATATGCGGACAGAGTGCAGGGTTAATGTACATGCAGACAGAGTGCAGGGCTAATGCACACGCGGACAGAGCGCAGGGCTAATATGCATGCGGACAGAGTGCACGGCTAATGTACACGCGGACAGAGTGCAGGGCTTGTGTACAGTCGGACAGAGTGCAGGGCTAATGTACATGCGGACAGAGTACAGGGCTAATGTACATGCGGACAGAGTGCAGGGCTAGTTCACGTGCGGACAGAGTGCAGGGCTAATGTACATGTAGACAGAGTGCAGGGCTAGTGCACATGTGGACAGAGTGCAGGGCTATTGTACATGCAGACAAAGTGCAGGGCTAGTGCACATGCGGACAAAGTGCAGGGCTAATGTACATGCGGACAGAGTGCATGGCAAATGTACATGCGGACAGAGTGCAGGGCTAATGTACATGCGGACAGAGTGCATGGCTAATGTACATGCGGACAGAGTGCAGAGCTAATGTACATGCGGACAGAGTGCAGGGCTAGTGCACATGCGGACAGAGTGCAGGGCCAATGTACATGCGGACAGAGTGCAGGGCCAATGTACATGCGGACAGAGTGCAGGGCTAATGTACATGCGGACAGAGTGCAGGGCTAATGTACATGCGGACAGAATGCAGGGCTAGTGCACATGCGGACAAAGTGCAGGGCTAATGCAGTGTGGATGCTTATTGTTGGCCTTTTGGATGAGAACCCTAGGGTCGTTATCCACCAAATAAACTGCTCCTTCAACACTCAACGGCAGGGACTGCGAGGCTCTGAGGCGTGGAGTTAAAGGATGTCCAGGGGCAGCATCCCTTCGAGCGTGGCTCTTCTTGAGACGAGCAGAGCTTAGAAAGATCGTTATCGAGCTGCTTTGGTCGTCCTGGAGTGTTTGTTGTGCCAGTCTGGATTTAATAGGAGGAAGTAATTGCTGAGCTTTGCATGCGCTCTTACGTCGAAGAGTTGGGGCGGGGAAGGCTGGTTTATCGCAGGCGTCTGCATCCGTCGACCTAAAGGCACCTTCAACTTCTGACGAGGAAATTATTTAGGGCAAGGATCACGATGGGCTTCATGCCCCCCCTCCCCCGCACGAACATTTAGCTGCATTACTTTATGATTGATGGAATAATCTAAATAATAATTTATAATATGCTTTTCCGTCCGTACGTCTGTCAGTTTATTCGTCACGCTCTATAATGTTTGATGTATGGCTTATTCACACGCGGACAGAGTGCAGGGCTAGTTCAAAGGCGGACAGAGTGCAGGGCTAGTGCAAATGAGGACAGAGTGCAGGGCTAGTGCAAATGAGGACAGAGTGCAGGGCTAGAGCAAAGGCGGACAGAGTGCAGGGCTAGTGCAAAGGCGGACAGAGTGCAGGGCTAGTGCAAATGAGGACAGAGTGCAGGGCTAGTGCAAATGAGGACAGAGTGCAGGGCTAGAGCAAAGGCGGACAGAGTGCTTGGCTAGTGCAAAGGCGGACAGAGTGCAGGGCTAGTGCAAATGAGGACAGAGTGCAGGGCTAGTGCAAATGAGGACAGAGTGCAGGGCTAGTGCAAAGGCGGATCGGAGGTGAACCAATTTTTTGGTGACTTCTTCGGGATGTTAATCCATGCATTTTATTTTATTTCTGGGCTAATTTGTATCCTGACTATTTCAGTGCAATCTCTTGCTCCTAGCAAGGAACTACATCTTTGATTTCTAGCTAGGTGACAGTTTCGGATCGATATTTTTGTTTGCTTATTTGTTATTAAGACACTAAAACTGTAGCTCAAAAACAAAGCAAGCTTTGCAAATTTTATGATACTTCTCATAACAAACCACGACGGAGTGATGCAATCAGAGCCTCCACTTAGGAAAGGCATTTCGGAACTCAGAAATTTCCCGAGCGAGGTGAGGGGCATCCGACTGGGTCATTGGAACAAGCCTTAGTTCAGGGAATCGAGGTTGTCTGGGACTAGACACAAATCGTTTCTAAACACTGTGAATTGGAAGACCAAGAATTACCAAGAAGCATCTACCATTTGGAATATTCACAACATTAGCAATTGGGATCAGGTTAGTTCAACCCTGAGATGTGTAAGCCCCTGCGATACAGGTAGGGATTACACAATATTCCATCCCCCTTCCCGCTCGTGAAGTGTTCTCGTACAAAACCATTAACAGATTTTGTTTCATGGTTTCCAGAATAAGCTGTGACATAAATTGATTGCCGTATCTAGATAACCGTCAGTTCTTTGTCAATACTGATGAGGGCTGTGCGGCAAAGGCCAACCCTTGTTGGCTCAACCTGACCATCCATGTTTGATAAAACGGAACCATACTTATGTATCACAATTACGTGAGCACAGGCCATGCAGGCTCTCTTCACAATCCGAAAATAGTGTTTTGGAACATAAAACAATAGCCGCATTGTGATAGGTACACAATTCCGGACGAGGGCTGCACCTCAACAACGGCTGTTGGGGTAAAACGAATTCTATCAGATTTGAAGATAATACTTAAGATACAAATTCAAAGAATGAGAATAAGATTATGATCTTGGTATTGGACTTGGGGTTGGAAACTGATAAAGGTGTGGAGATTGCGGTTTATGTGATCGTATTTCGTCTCCAATAATCTGCCAAGTAGAACAATTTACCTTTCTTGGGTGTACATTCCTGCTCACTGCCTGGCAGACTGACTTCAAGGGACGGAGGCTCTTGCTTAACCCTTCTTTGTGAGTTCCACAATAAAGGCTTGAGCAAAACCCTGTGCGGCTTTTAGAAGTTTGTTATCTGCGTTGGAATGTTGATGTCGCCGTACCACTGTATTACGAACTAAGCCTTGACTCGTTAAACTTGACCAGAGGGCGCTGGCGTTAGATCGTATTGGTAGGTATTGGTAGGTATTGGTATACTGGAGATAATTTTTCAAATTGGTGCGTCTATCTCTATTACGAAGTCTTTGCAAGTGCGCATTTATGAACCGAGACGTTTCATCAAATAGAAATAAAAGGTAACATATCCCTACAGCAAAAATATGTAGATTTATATCATATACTGAGCCGTGTTTACCTCTGTCGCTCTGTCTTTCTGTCATACCCTTTCAGCAATTAAATATGCAAAAACTATGAGGCCGGTGTTAAAATAGGGGAAAAAGTCGAGGTCCAGAACGTTATTCGTTACATCTTAATTGAGGAACAAATGACAACGGGGGGCTTTGCCTGCACCGAAAATATATTTTTTAATAAGTTTAATAATAACCGTGTCATGTATACAGCAAAACTCAAACCGCGTCTTGGTTTACTGTTGTCAAATAATAGCAGTATCAAGAATACAGTTACATATGGGGCGCGGGTTCTTATAAAATCTCAATAGGATAATTCAATAACTGAAGGAAGACGAGACTTTTTTTTTGCTGTACTAACAGGACATTGTTTCTTGGAAGCGAAACGGGAGGCAAGGATAGAGCTTTAATTTACATAACAAATATATTGTGAGTTGTGCAACGTTACCGTCTGCAACGCTCCAGGGACCGGCCCTAGAACTAGAGTCCATGAGCTGCACCAAGAGGCGCAGGCTCTTGCGAAAGATTTGATTTTGAGTTCATCCGTCGATTCAGAGATTATTCGCCAGGTGGCAGCACCAGACTCTCTATGGGATGAAGCTAATCTTACCCAAATCTTAGCCAATCATGTCTTGCTTACCCGTAGATATTGTACGGCGGTTTCATTCACTTTGTCTGCTAATTTGTTACATCACGATGGAGCTGAATGAATTACTTAACCATAGGTCCATCCACCAGAGGACGCTTCAGGTCAGATGGATTAAAACCACCTACTTCTTCATATTGTATTGTAACAGCACAGGCCTTCCGTAGCGACCACTTCACTCCAAACTTGAAATGAAGCCCCAAGTGGAAGTATGAGCACTGAAGGGTGAGCGTTTTGATCAGAAAGTGATATGAATTTATGACATTAATCAATTCTTGATATATACACCAAGCGCTCGCCAGTCGTATAATTGGGTGTTGAATACTGTTGAAACTCAAACTCACATCGCCCAGGGCATTTACGACAGAACACGAGGCGCAGGTCTCAATCCATCACTACAGCAAACAGCACATCATTACGCCGTTAAATCCACAGGATCTGCCGATCAATCCTCTGTTGAAGGGAATTAAGCGGACCTTCAGAATGTCTCCGTTCCTGATGGTTCAGATGAACAACGCGAGAAAACAACTCATGTAAAGACTTGTAGGAGATTGGGTTCATCAGGATCAGTTGATCTTGTTGTTGCTGTAGAGATCAATACTGCTTCTACTGAAAGGAATTACATATCATCGCTATAAACTGTTGTGTTGAGATTATCTTAGGCTAATATTTGGATGCAGCCTGCATCTAAAACAGTTATTAAGGGCACAATTGTTCATCTTCATTTTTTAATGACGTTAGAAAAGGTTTTCATTGAGAAAACCAAACGGTAGCCAATTCTCTGATCCGTGTTTTTTCAAGGAATATTTGTGTTGTGCTTTTTAACAAGATTTACTTTCGTCTCCCCCTAAGCCCCTCGCTTCCCTCTGTAAGCCCTCGGGATGTTTTACCCTCTTCTGGCCCTTTGATCCTAACACACGCTAGACCTCATCAAAGAACGCTGTTCTCGAGCTCCAATAAGGTCTTAAAGGATCTGCGCTGCAGCCGAGAGATAAGGAAGCGTCTGTACGCTGGTAACAGGTGACTACCATTGGGGACAAGCATACATTAACATTTGGAAGACTGTTCTTGAGGACAACTATACGCTCAGTTTAGAAGACTACCCTTGAGAACATCCAGACGTTCAGCGAAGAAGACTACCATTGAGGACAACCACACATTAACATTTGTAAGACTGCCCATGCGGACAACCGTACGCTCAGTTTAGAAGACTACCCTTGAGAACAACCATACGTTCAGTTTGGAAAACTACCATTGAGGACAACCGTACGCTCAATTTAGAAGACTACTCATGTGGACAACCATACGTTCAGATTAGAAGACTACCCTTGAGGACAGCCATACGCTCAATTTAGAAGACTACTCTTGATGACAACCATACGCTTAGTTTAGAAGACTACCTCAGAGTACAACCATACGCTCATTTTAGAAGACTACTCTTGAGGACAACCATACGCTCAGTTTTGAAGACTACCCTTGAGGACAACCATACGTTCAGTTTAGAAGACTACCCTTGAGGACAACCATACGCTCAATTTAGAAGACTACTCTTGAGGACAACCATACGCTCAGTTCAGAAGACTCCTCTTGAGAACAACCATACGTTCAATTGAGAAGACTACCCTTGAGGACAACCATGCACTCAGTTTAGATGATTACCTTTGAGAACAACCATACGTTCAATTTAGAAGATTACCCTTGAGGATAACCATACGCTCAGTTTAGATGATTTCCTTTGAGAACAACCATACGTTCAGTTTAGAAGACTACCCTTGAGGACAACCATACGCTTAATTTAGAAGACTACTCTTGAAGACAAACACTCTCAGTTCAGAAGACTACCATTGAGGATAACCGTACGCTAAGTTTAGAAGACTACCGTTGAGAACAACCATACGTTCAGTTTAGAAGACTACTATTGAGGACAACCATGCGCTCAGTTTAGAAGACTACCATTGAGGACGACCATACGCTCAGTTCAGAAGACTACCATTGAGGACAACCGTACGCTAAGTTTTGAAGACTACCGTTGTGAACAACCATACGTTCAGTTTAGAAGACTATCATTGAGAACAACCATACACTCAGTTCAGAAGACTACCATTGAGTATAACCATACGCTCAGTTTGGAAGACTACCATTGAGGACAACCATACGCTCAGTTTAGAAGACTACCATTGAGGACAACCATACGTTCAGTTCAGAAGACCACCATTGAGTATAACCATACGCTCAGTTTAGAAGATTACAATTGAGGACAACCATACGTTCAGTTCAGAAGACCACCATTGAGTATAACCGTACGCTCAGTTTAGAAGATGACGGTTGCGATCCATACTTTGGCTTATCGGTGCAATGGAGGTTCGAATGAACGAGTGGGCTGAACAGCTTTTCCTTCCACGTGTTCAATCCATGGCGTTGGTAACGATGCCGATAAGTTACTTGAATGTTTGTCGAGCGACCGTACAATTTCCGTGCACCTTATATTGTTATAAATATGGTTATAGCAACAACAGGGGCAGCAGTTCGTTCCTAAAAGTATCGGAAGATGAATTGTATCAAGTATTTGACCCTTACATGACGCTGGCTTAGTAGAACCATCACCTGGCTTATTGGTACAATGATTGTTGCCTATTGGTATTATCATCTGTCTTATTAGTACGATCTCCTGTCTAACTGGTACCATCACATTGCTTATTGTAGAACTTCCTGACTTATTGGTACTATCACCTGACCTATTGGTACTATCCACCGCCGATTTGGTCCCATCATTTGGTTAGATGGTACCATGCCCTGGCAAATTGATAGCATTCCCAGGTCTCCTGAAATCCTTCCCTTGCTTATTGAAACCACAACCCTGCCTACTAGTACCTTCCTCTGGCTCATTTCTATTATCCCTCGCTTATTGGAGCCATTCCCTGGCCCATTGATACCATCCCTTGGCTCACTGTACTTTCCTTGGCTTTATGATACTATCACCTTTCACCACCTCCTGGCCTATTGGTACCCTCTCCTCTCCACGATTATTTTAGACTTCGTCACGGAAAAAGTATCAGAGGAAGCTGCCCTATAGTGGAATGACGAGTAGCTTTCGATCAGCCTTCCTAATGGTGTGACGAGTAGCTCTCAAGCAGCCTCTCTAGTGGAGTGACGAGTAGCTCTCAAGCAGCCTCCCTAGTGGAGTGACGAGTAGCTCTCAAGCAGCCTCCCTAGTGGAGTAACGAGTAGCTCTCAAGCAGCCTCCCTAGTGGAGTGACGAGTAGCTCTCAAGCAGCCTCCCTAGTGGTGAGACGAGTTGTTATGTGAAAGCTTTTCAGGTTGTTATAAGCGGGTAAAATGCGAGGTAGGAATAATTAAAGTGTTTTTAAAATATTATTTTTAGAATTGAATTGGAACAAAGTAACATGACAACAGTTGAACTCGCCCTATAGCACTAAACATTGATTGTAATATAACGGACACAACGTAACAGAAGTGTAAACGAACAGCAAAAAGAAATGTAGTATAAGTGTGAAGCGTAATCGTAGCGTAAGGGCCCTCTACCCGACGGCTTCAGCTGATGGAGAGTGTCTGTGATCTGGTGTAAGACGAGCGTAAGCGTAGCGTAGAGTAGGGCCCCACACCCTAAGGCTTCAGCTGCTGGAGTCTGAGCTCTGCCCGATGGCCGCAGCTGATGGCATGTGTCTCTGCTCTGCAGTTCAGGTCTGCGCCCTGAAATAATATGTGGGACGACCTTTGTTTATGTGTATGGAGTGGTCCTCCAACAAGGGGACCATTCACCTTTTTGGATCACCTAAAAAGGCGGGGCGTCCTAATACCCTGATCTCATTGGTACACTTACAATTTAGGCCGTTAAGGGATTTTGTTTGCTCCTCCCATCTTACGGTTTACAATATAAGATACCTCTGAGCTAAACAGTGTTATTGGATCTAGTCCATACGATTGCTGACACACGGAGTTTTACAAGGTGCGCAAATGGTCCTCAACTCGTCAACGTCTTTACGTCATACGATCCACATACGACTACCTGTTTCTCTAAACAAACATCGGAAAGGAAATAAAAATATGCAAGGCAAGAGATTTCTTCGTGTAACTTAAGATAGAGTTAACAGGTCTAAGGCCTACACTGTTTCTAGGGGCACACACTACGCAGCTGTTAACGGAGGCTGATCATAACAGAGTAGCTCTCAAGCATCTTCCCTAGTGGTGTGACGAGTAGCTCTCGAGTAGCCTCCCTAGTGGTGTGACGAGTAGCTCTCGAGCAGCCTCCCTAGTGGTGTGACGAGCAGTTCTCAAGCAGCCTCCCTAATGGTGTGACGAGTAGCTCTCGAGCAGCTTCCCTAGTGGTGTGGTGAGCAGCTCTCGGGCAGCCTCCCTAGTGGTGTGGTGAGCAGCTCTCGAGCAGCCTCCCTAGTGGTGTGGCGAGCAGTTCTCGAGCAGCCTCCCTAGGGGTGTGGCGAGCAGCTCTCAAGCAGCCTCCCTAGTGATGTGGCGAGCAGCTCTCAAGCAGCCTCCCTAGTGGTGTGGCGAGCAGCTCTCGAGCAGCCTCCCTAGTGGTGTGGCGAGCAGCTCTCGAGCAGCCTCCCTAGTGGTGTGGCGAGCAGCTCTCGAGCAGCCTCCCTAGTGGTGTGGCGAAAACTCGAGGAAGGCTGTGAAAGAGATTACCTCTTGAAGGCGGCGAGGGATGGTAGCCCAAACCAGCTTTGTTAATAGTATCACTAAAGTCTTCGCAGACGAAAGCGTCGAGACGGCTCAGCTTAGGAAGGCTGGGGAGGTGCTGCTGAGTAGTTTGTATCGACTGAAGATGGACTACAATGAGAGATAATTTACGAACTAATCTACATAGGTCAGGACAAATTTTTTCAGTTCGGAATATTTTTTGAAAATATTTAAAATTAGAGAATGTAATAAGTTGATCAATATTAACCAACGAGCTTGTTCCAAATAACATTGAATTGAGCTAAGCATGAATTCATATTGTAAAAGCTTCCGCACACGTTGTCTTAAGTCCCTAAAGCATTGAGCCTTTTGATCGAGGAGGCATGACTCATCGATCAAAAGGCTCAAGGCTTTAGAGAGTTTGAACATCGTGTGCGGAGGGTTTAATGTGGCTAATTGATCAAGACTAGTCGGTCTTATACTCCCTTCAGAATGATGAGCAAGAAATCAGTGAACTGCTCTTGCATGAACCTATATTCTTGTCCACACACGATGTTCAAAGTCCCGAAAGCCTTAAGACTTTTGAACGATGAGTAACGCCTCCTCGGGATTTCAGTCAATGAAATTGCCTCCTCGGGATTTCAGCATTGGCTGAAATCCCGAGGAGGCGTGACTCATCGTTCAAAATTCTTAAGGCTTTCGGGACTTTGAACATCGCGTGTGGACGGTATAAGACCTTGTCTGAAACAGTTCATCACAGGCCCACTGATTATAAAATGAATGTTTTTTTAACAACCAACTCACTGGCAATTAAAGCGTACCATCGATACCTCCACTGCAACTGCAATCAGGTATTCGGTATCCGCTCCAAGCAATTTGCTCCAAGCAATCCGCTTTATTCGAACTGCTCCATGCGATCTGCTCCTTTGGATCTTCTTCATGTGATCGATTTTTTAACATCTAACCCATGTGCTCCACTCCAGTTAATGCGCTCTATGCGATTCACATCAATCGCTCCATTCCATGCAATCCACTCCAAGTGACTGCCTCATGTGATCAGCTCAATCCAATCTGCTTTATGCAATTTGATCCATGCGATCCCCTTCATGTGATCCAGTCCATGTGATCCACTAAAGGTGATTCGTTCCATGTCATCCGCTGAAACCGTTTTGCGACATGTGATCTTATACATGCATTCCGCTCCATATGATCAGCATCATGTGATCGGCTCCATGTGATCCTGTTCATGTGATCTGCTCAATGTGATAC
>SDVV010044747.1:0-10130 GCA_016164225.1 Gammarus roeselii
TATATGTATATTAATGTAACTGGGAAATATATCGTTAAGAAGATCTGGGAGGAACGTGGTAGATAACATATGATTATTACAACAACATTACAAAATGAATATTTTGAATGATTCCTGCTATATAATCGATCAGTTATGTAATGTTGCTATGGTTTAAAATTATCATCTAAATGCAATTATATGTACGAATTTATATTTTGTTGTGGCTCGTGCTCGAAAGTAACAGAGACAATTATCCATAGAAGAGTAATCATTTCTACGATGCTCATTTGTTGCTAGTTAGATATTCCAAGTAGTGTTGACAAGTTTGATAAGAATGGTACCAAAAGTTTGTTAACGAAGAGAAAAAAGTATCTATTTGTTACAACATTGACATTAAATCGAGAGAGTATATCTATGCTTTTCATGCAGGGCCCACAACCAGTGGCTGTTGTCTTCAGATTTCGTGTTATGATGCTATCAAGGGTCAATTTTTGAAAAATTAATTGTTGTTGTTCGCACGACTTTTGAGAATGCCACATTTGACGATTTTTTTTAACAAACTGTTCAAAAATTTCATAAATATACGACCATTAAACGCAGCTTGATTTGTGATTGGATGACACTAAAATTGTAGAGTTATGGAATAACAAAATGTATTTTTAGGACCACCATACCTCATGGGACGGACGTTTGAAGATACTCTTTCATTAGCTGATGGCAGAACAACAATTTTAAAAACTTTTTCAACGGCATTTTTCTCTGGTCGTACTCAACACAATTATGAAGTTCAAATTCAGTGAACTGGGTGATTCGAAACCCCTGGTCTGCTGAATTGTGCGTCGTTTGGGCAAAGAAGATTACGATCGCTTGGGTCCTGCTTACGTCAGATTTGGCGGGCAATGTCATCGGGGAAACGATGGGGAAATAATGAAGGAAGAATTTTCGGGGACAAACTAAAGGCTTGGTTGCCCCTGGGAATGGAATTGCAGCTTTAGTTGGTAAATAGCAAAATTGGATTACGACTCCGAGCTTATATGCAACACCTGAAATTCTGAAACATGCGTGGAGAGCAATTGTCTACCCTTTCACGTGGAAAATGGGACAAAAACACGAATCAATACAACAAACGTCGTATATCATTATGTTACTGCGATTGATACATTTGGAAAACCGGACCAAAATGTTTGTTGTTCTTAATATTCCGAATTATAACTTATTTGTGTGCTGTTTAAGCATATTATTTTAAATTTACAAATGTGTAGTGATAAGGTAATGAAGCTGTGTAAACTTTGAATATACTTGTAAGACTCTAAAATTATTTCAATCATTCTATGCGAACCTGTGTTCAATTGTTTATGGTCCCCTGATGTTTCAGGATGAACGCGTTTCTTCGAAGCTCTTCACAACTAATGAGCTTTCAAAATATTCTCTTCAATAGAAATCGCTGTGTATTAGCCCTAGCATATCAGCTACTAAGTCTATGAATTACTATTTATCCGTTCATAGCGGTGTAACCAACCTTTCGACCCTATACTGGTTAGCTATCTACTTGGGCAGTACCCACACACAGTCCTGCACAATATAAGGTAAAGGGTCCTCCTCTTAATGCAGAGCCGTAAAATGATAAGCTAGTATGTAAGACACTCACTAAGCTCCTCCAACATCAAACACTCTAGGTAGTCCGCTTCACTGATATTTAACCTTTGATTAAAGACAGTTGCTCCTTAGCCCCAGAGCCAACAGATGCAAATCCTGTTTCATGTGTTACAGTGGAACGTGCAAGAAATGCGCCTGTGTCAGGAATAACAGGAACTGCATATCATGCAGAAGCCAAAAATGTACCAGAACTAGCAAGCCTATAAACATAGAGCTGCCGCATTGTCCAAACACTCCGGTGACCAGCGCATATACCCAAAAAACGCGACAAGAAGAAGCCTACCCTTCGCCACAGGGTAGCTTATTTGGTGATAAATACTCTCTCAACGCTGCTGAACTCTTCATCTCTCACCCCTTGAACTTCCGAAACTGAGTCCATAACCCCCACTTCTCCCTCCGAAACAGATCCTTTAATCGTCCCCTCAACAGAAAAATCCGCAACAGCAAAGCCGGCTCACTCTGAAGCATCAGGCATCAGCCCCGGGTCAACAGAAAATACCAAGACCTGTAGGACAATACTCGTTGGTGATATCATCCTGACAAATGTGCTAATGTCCGACCTTTCAGATCGATGCTTTTTTGAAAAAATAATCATTAACGATTATGGTGGTCAGTCTAAAATCATTCGAAGCGCAAATGTATTAAAAAAAATACATTATTGTGCTCACAGACTACGTCGAAAATGAAGTAGTATCAGTAAAAATAACCACTGCAATTTTAACAGAGAACTAAAATGTCAAGATGTACACGGCAGAACCCTTCAATCTGAAAACAATGGAACAGAAGCGCCATTTCATGAGTCTATGCCACTCCTTGAGGCTCAGAGTTATCAAAACAGGCAAACTAAGAGATCAATTCACCGGTGCCCCCGACGAGCGATTGTTTCATTCGGAGAATGCTAGTCTAAACAGTAGTGGAATCATAAAATTATTCAACAACAACAACGGTAGCCCGTTACGTTCCTCAGAGGGTTGTGGTATTGCTACCCCAATGCCATAACAATGTCACAAGCAAGCGATGATTACTCTGGTCTCCTCCCTTCCTCGACTTCCCTCCATCATTTTGCCATCGTCTCGTATCATACATCATCCGTCAGCAATCGACATCTACTTGCCGACATCTCACATCCTAGCGCCCTCTCGCCACCCCCAAACTAAAATTCCAAACAGAAATCATCAATTAGTGACTCTTTATCATACCCACGCTATCAGCTCCCATGATACGCATTTTCACTACACTCGCAGCAACAGCGTTCCATTAGCGCCTTCTCATTTCTTCTCCAACCCTCATCCTCCACTCTACACTACTCACGCAAATTCGGCTAACTATGCTTGCAGCACAGCCCCCCCCCCTCTTCACTGCTACTATTCCTTAACCTCAGCCCAAACTCCAACTCTACCTATTCCGCTAATCCCTTCCACATAGTAGCCCCTCCACCCATTCCTTCTTATAGCTCCCACTTCCGCTACCACTCCCTAACCTCAGCCTAAACGCCAACTCTACCTGTCCCGTCAATCCCTCCCATATAATACCTCTCCTCCCGTTTTTTCCTCTAGCTCCCACCTTCGCTACAGATTTCTAACCTCAGCTCAAACTTCGACCCAACCTATCCCGCTGATCCCTCCCATATATTACCCCCTCCACCCATTCCGCTACCTATCTCGCTTATCCCTCCCATAAATTACCCCCCTCCGCCTATTCGTTCCTCTAGCTCGCTTCAGCCATCCTCAGACATGCCTCTCTTCAACCACCGATCTAAATTTCTTCCCCTTGATTCAGTTCGATTTCCCCTGCTCCAACCCACCCTCAATAAGAAAGAACAGAACCGAAAGCAAGGATATCACAAACATACAAACAATGCTACTCGAGAATTAGCAAACATATTTTTAGATAACGTCAGTAAGAGTGTTACTGAAGAGCATTTTAAAAATCTAATTGAGGGTGGCGTTGCTAACACAAGAAACAATAATCCGAATGAACGAATGCCAATGCACGTGACGGAAAACTTGCATCAATTCCCCTTGAACACCAACATCGACACCATTCTCAATGATTTAAAATTAAAAAGACGATCAACACTAGCAGACGGACAGTGTATGATGCACGCGGTGAAAAGATCCTTAGTAAAACAAACAGAACTTAATGATGAAAACATATGAAATGTGATAAAAACTAAAGCAATAGAGGAATCCTTCAATTACGTGGAAGATTACGAAGCCTTCACTGAGCGTAAAAGAGACGATAGGTTTCATTCAGAGATAGAAAAGTATGTTGAAAACAAAGAGTTCAACTGCAGTTCTGGCGAACTAGTCTCTGCTATTCTCAGCAACAAACTCAAAATACAAATCAAAATTTTAGATGAAACAAACCCGGACAACGTAACAAAAACAGTAATGAATCCAACCAACCTTAAGAGTGAAGAAGCTGCGCAATGCTCAATATTTGTAGACAAGAAAGAGGACCATCATAGTAGTCTTACATCAACCCACCCTCTGAAGTCGCATTTCGAACAACAAAATATTGCAGCAAAGCGAAACAAGCATGTGGAAACAAATGTGCAGTGTTCCAATAGTCATTCTCCCTTGCAATACGACAATGATACAGCCATACTCGATGAAGAGATGCCTCTGAAATCATCCCAAAGTGACACCAACTGCCCTCTTACTAGGAACAAATGACTAGAGGCACAAACTGTTCAAGCTGGGTGCAGCAACCACCCCTCAGCAACCATGTCCATATAAATATCCATCAGAACCTAATTAATATCGTGATCAAACATATAAACGTTAGAAGCTTATTAACAAAGATGGATCACATCAAAATGATGATGAAGTAGGACTCAATTGGCATTCTATGTCGGACTGAAACCCAGCTGGAATCTGACATCAACAATGCCTTCATTGAGATTGACGGCTTCAATGTTTATAGAAAAGATAGAGGAAGGAAAGGAGGTGAAACCGTGATTTATTTACAAGAAGAATATACCTCTTCTCAAGTAATACTTAACGACAGCAAGGAAGCTGATGACCTTTGGGTGTTCATCCAGGGACAAAAAAAACAGATCGTTTGTTGATGGTTCTCTATACAGACCACCCAGAGCATGTGTAGTCATTACAATACATTGAAGAAAGATTTCGAGAAGCTTTCAGCTTAGGAAAGACACTGGGCATTTTGGGAGATTTCAATGATGATCGAATAAAATTGAAATCCAACAATACGAAGCCGATTTTAGATAGACTCGGGCTGCATCAGCTAATGAAAAGTGCAACATGAATTACTCCCGAATCCCAAACTGTACTAGATCTGCTCATAAATAATAATTCGTCTTCCATTGTTACCACATACGTGTAGCCCAATTAATTTTTGGACCACAATGGAATAAACTGCACCATTAACATAAAAAAAGCGAAAAAAACAAGCTTACAAATTAACCTGACGTACAAAAAGAAATAAGAAATTACACCGCGGATAATTTCAGAGCACAACTAGTGGCAGCGTCGAGATGATAAAACCGATAGATTGCACAAATAACATCAAAGAGCAAGCCCAATTACTCACAGACTATCTTCTCACATGTCTGAACGCTGTGGCACCAACAGAAACTAGAACAATGA
The DNA here is from genome assembly GCA_016164225.1 of Gammarus roeselii. Taxonomy (NCBI): domain Eukaryota; kingdom Metazoa; phylum Arthropoda; class Malacostraca; order Amphipoda; family Gammaridae; genus Gammarus; species Gammarus roeselii. The sequence goes on from SDVV010044747.1 coordinate 5,253, forward strand.
AAAGCATGCCGGTTAAATTGATTACAGAAAAACTGCGAAACGAAATTGCACTTGAAAAAATCTTAGACGCAGAGCAAAACGAAGTTTCACTTGGTCAGAATTATTTCGAATTCAAAATAGATGAGTCAAACGAGAAGTCAGAAGGGCAAAATCAAATACCATCATGAGGAACTAGAACCGTGCAAAAACAATCAAAAGGAAACGTGGAATGTACTGAAAATAATTGTTCCAAACAAAAAATATATCACCTCGCTCACCTATCCGAATCCTCAAGCAGCCTCGGAGAAGTTTAACAACTACTTCGCTGGAGTTGGGAAACAGGTTTTTGAAGAGGAATCTCAGGAAGCTTGTCAAGGATTACAGAGCGACGCAACAGATACATGGAGTCCAAAAGCTTTCGATGGAGACAGTGACCAAGCAGCAAACGTCAAATGGAAAACAAAGCAAATATCGCAACACGAAGTAAAACGAGCTGTATTTGCCTTGAAGAACACATATCCTACAGGAATAGATGGTTTATCCCTACAATATCTAGAATTTTGGAAAGGACAGGCAGAAGATTGATTAGTCGAAAGTTGGATGGTTCATTCAGGACCCCTGATATATGAATTGCTTTAATGATTGCATGCTTCCAGATCTCTGGAAAAGTTTCCCTTGCTATGGAGGTGTTAACATCTGCGCAGATGTTAACACCTCCATAGCAAGGGAAACTTTTCCAGAGATCTGCAGGCATGCAATCATTAAAGCAATTCATAAATCTGGGGTCATGAATGAACCATCCAACTTTCGACTAATCAATCTTCTGCCTGTCCTTTCCAAAATTCTAGAAAAACGCACTTATGAGCATCACTGAAGATCTGTACAAAAACGTTGATGAGGGGCAGATATCTCTGCTGGTATTGCTAGACTTAACGAACGCATTCGACTGTGTAAGCCAAATAACTCGTTTTGGTAAGCTCCACAATATCGAAATAGACCCTACTTGGTTCGAAACTTATCTGATGAATTGGCAACAATCAGTTGAACTCGATAACGCAACTATGTCAAATCCGACCACAGTTGCCTTTGGGGTCCCTCAAGGTTCGATACTTGGCCTTTTGTTGTTGCTGGTTTTTGTGAATGACATTGACTGTGAATTATCAAAAATATCAAGCAAAAATGGTAATGTACGCTGATGATGTTCAAATATGCTCACCCGGAAGCCGTCAGATCTGAATGCGCTGAAGGACGACGCTGAGACAGCCGTAAGTAATCTGAAATATTGGTATGATAAAAAGGGACTCAAGCTCAACTCTGGAAAAACAAAATGCATCTTGTTCGGCTCGTACTCAAAAAGAAAAGCGGTTCCAATTATTTTCTCTATCAGAAATGGCCAATCTGACATTCCGTTTGAAGATAAAGTTATAAGTCTGGAAGTATGGTTTGACCTTGATCTTTCTTTCAAACACCACGTAACTACTCTTTGTTCCATGTTGAATGGAACACTTTTGTTTCTAAACTCGTAAAAAAAAAAAATTGGATTTCAAATCAAGATTACTGATTGTCCACGCTTTAGTATTCTCACATCAACTACTGCCTTTCAATTTAGGGGAAATGCACCAAAACTCAGAGAAAGAAAGTGCAACGTTGTGTTAACTTTGAGTAAGGAATCACATGCGATGGTAACTAAAGAAAACGAGACCACGTAAGTCCTCCTCGAAAAATTACAGTGGCTCAATAACGATAACAAGCTGGCATTCCATAAAGATCTTCTAGAAAAACATTCACCCGGCAGCCAAAAGCACATATATTCTCGAGGTGAAATGAACAATCGATTTACAAGAAATAATTATACTCAAAACGTTGAACACAGAAAAACAGAAACTGCCTGTAGAGCTTATTCGATCACTGAGCCAAAATTCTGGAACAACCTCCCAACAAGCTCATGAATCTTAAATCCAACTCGTTCTTCATGAATAGGCCTAATGAATATAATCAATTCACCGGTCAATTCAAACTGTCTCTTTGCCCACAAACACAAGTTAAATACATTATACCAGTAACCAGAAAATGCATTCGTTTCCTGAGCATGTTCGGAAACATCACCACCATAACTTCAACATTGAAACACCATCTAATCGTTTTTACTCTGACGATAAATATGTTTTCAATGATGCTACCGATCACAATTGTCTCTGCCAATTACCATTATTATTAACTAGTGTTCTGTCTATTTATATGCTTCAAATGTCTCAATCGTTTTAGCATAATTAAAATACGAGCTCAGTCTTTTCGAGGAACGATAGGCAGCATCCAACTTTGACAAAGGTTAACTCGATTTTAATATAATTCATTTAATCATTTCTAACAATAACACTACCATATTTGATGACACAATCATTGCCTAATAAGCTAATATTTTGCTTTGTCTTCTATAACAGAAGTATATCATCCTACTTATGTTCTCCTGTATTGTATTGTTCTGATTGTCAATCATTTATTCATTGCCTAGCTGTCACGAAATGTGTATATTGTATTTTCAGTGTTAGGTTTTTATTTTATGTGTAACTTTTTTTTTTGTATGACTCATGTCGCCTCTTCACCCCTTCATTATTCATACAATGGTTTAGACCCATATTTGCAATATCTTAGCGCTTTTCGATTTCCCTACCCAATGTTGTATTCATATTTTTTGTATAATCCTATCGTCCATCCACACCTCTGTCATCGTAAAATAATGTAGACTTCTCATTACAATATGTTAGCACATTTGGATGTCCCAACCCTATGTTTTCGGGACTCTAACCACATGCATGTGTGATTTCCCGCCCCAGTTACTTTTGATTTTCCACATGCATGTATTTTGTTATATATCCACCCCATGTATTTCTTATTTTTCTACCCCGAGTGTCACTGGTTTTCCCAACGCTCTGTAGTCGTGACTATTTTGTCATAATAGACATTGTCTCTACGTGCACTGATTATACTTTTGTAAATGATATTCGATTCATGTTATCCAAACTGGGGGCCCATAGAGATGAGCTGCGACGAATTTAAATTGAACTCTCGTTTTCGTTTATTCAAATAGCGTTTTTTATAAAAAAAGTTTCATGTCATATGTTTAAGTATTCAATTATAAAAATAAAGCATTGCCAGACGATGGAAATAAATTATTTCATAATACAAATTATAATTGGATTAAATTTTCTAGTTAGCGCTAACTATAAAATTAATACAAATGTCCTTATAGTTACTCAGTGTTGGTGAGAAACGTTCAATATGAAACATCTCAAGGGGTACAGTTCATGATTCACTCTAAGACAGTTCATTTCGTACAAAAAATCATACAAAAATCTGTTCGTCTTTGCATCAAAGGTTGTGAATTTGGTGCAGTTCTTATCATAGCTGGTGTAACCAAGAATAGCTGCATCGTTACTCGACGAGCGGTGTGATTAATAGTAATTTAGGCATGTTGTGCTCGAAATTGAGGCGTCCAGAGCCTTGCGCCAGGCTCCGAATCAAGGCTGTCGCCGACACGGTCACTCCATGCTCTCAAGGGGTCTGCGTAAAGTGGAGCTGAAATTTTTAACTGCCACATCGTTTTTTCTAAACGTGACACCTTGCACAATCTGTTCATCGTATCATGTAGTTGTTAATTTAGGAAAATTCTGTTATATTGGTTAGGAAAAATTAACGAACAGCTTATTGATTTATGACTGGGTTATTTCATTTAACGGTACAGTTTTTTTTTAAGTCAAACCCTACACCGTCAGAAGCCGTGCGTTATATGTCTAACGATATCGGGCTCAACTCTACGGAACTGCCGCCGTTAAATTTAAGTAAACATATTTTGCACATAGTGATGCTTGGGAACATAATTTGTAGAACTCAAGTAGTATTCTAGCTATGACCCATATAGTGTTCGTTCTAAGCTCATCATCATACAAGTATACCTTAACATTGCCCAACTTTATTCAATGGAACAACTCATATTTTATTCTCGGGCCTTTCACATTTTGATGGAAATGTCATCCAAAAATTCTGGTTCAGTGCCGCATGCAAACCTTAAATAAAATATTCTTGCGACCGGTGCCCGTCCTCTGCCGGACAGCATCCATGATAGGCTGTCAGGCGGGGAAAATGGCGGCAGTAGCCCTCCTAAGATGTGGAAAAATATTGAATGAAATTTTCAGGTTTTTGAATATCATGAGATTTTTAATAAAATAGACAAAATGTATTATAAATTATGTAAGGCATCAAAGAAACGTTTGCAAACACATTTCAAATAATGTTCCCAATTTTGAGATCTTTCATCTCATCAGATAACATATGCCAACTCGCATAGTATCGGCCGAGAATCAGGAAACAATTGTTAGGAGGTTCTCGTGCAAATTATATGGTTAGGCAGGATACCAATTGTATTTAAATATATTTGTGAGATGGTTCAATCTTGTTTTGGATACGGTACTCGCATATCTAACATGCGACAAATTAGACGAAGAAAATTATGACATGAATCTAATATTATTTTCTACAATTATAGGAAGATCTTTCTTTAGTGTCTAACTGGTGGAAGAAATAATCGCGAGTAATGAAAACTTATTCGCGGCAAATGTTATAATATTTTGGAGCAGAGGTGCTAGCTGCGTAAATAAGAAAAATAAGAAACTTTCGACGGTGCTCGAAGCATTCCGTCCGATGTTGGGATCGCTATTTAGGGCACCGGGAACCTCGTGCGAATCAAGTGTAAACCGCATTAAAAAAATATGAATGCAACTGATGTAGACTCCTGCTAATCATGCTGTCTTAACATCTAGAATGAAACTTGATAATTTAGAATTATTGCAACGGTTATCTTGTCTAATTAAACGCAGAAGGCTAACGGATATGGGAGTAGTA
>SDVV010044748.1:0-10130 GCA_016164225.1 Gammarus roeselii
GCTGGTTGTAGTGGTGATACTCCATCTGTCTAGTGCCCCTGTTTAGGCCATTTTCTGGTAGGCCGCTGGTTGAAGTGGTGATACTCCATCTGTCTAGTGCCTCTGTTTAGGCCATTTTCTAGTAGGCCGCTGTTTGTAGTGGTGATGGTCCATCTGTCTAGTGCCTCTGTTTAGGCCATTTTCTAGTAGGCCGCTGGTTGTAGTGGTGATGGTACATCTGTCTAGTGCCTCTGTTTGGGCCATTTTCTAGTAGGCCGCTGGTTGTTGTGGTGATACTCCATCTGTGTAGTGCCTCTGTTTAGGCCATTTTCTAGTTGGCTGCTGGTTGTAGTGGTGATACTCCATCTGTCTAGTGCCCCTGTTTAGGCCATTTTCTGGTAGGCCGCTGGTTGAAGTGGTGATACTCCATCTGTCTAGTGCCTCTGTTTAGGCCATTTTCTAGTAGGCCGCTGTTTGTAGTGGTGATGGTCCATCTGTCTAGTGCCTCTGTTTAGGCCATTTTCTAGTAGGCCGCTGGTTGTAGTGGTGATGGTCCATCTGTCTAGTGCCTCTGTTTGGGCCATTTTCTAGTAGGCCGCTGGTTGTTGTGGTGATACTCCATCTGTCTAGTGCCTCTGTTTAGGCTATTTTCTAGTAGGCCGCTGGTTGTAGTGGTGATACTCCATCTGTCTAGTGCCTCTGTTTAGGTCATTTTCTAGTTGGCCGCTGGTTGTAGTGGTGATACTCCATCTGTCTAGTGCCCCTGTTTGGGCCATTTTCTAGTAGGCCGCTGGTTGTAGTGTTGATACTCCATCTGACAAGTGCCTCTGTTTGGTGCAAGGTTGCGTAAACATATTTCGCGATGTCACGTTGCTCTGCAGCAACGATCCTACGCTTTGATCACACGGCTCTTATGGACCAATTAAGCGCTACTTGGTCCACTGGAACAGTTACAGCTAAGACGGTACACCCCACCGAGACCCGCTGGCAGATTGGTTGGATTCTTCTCATTTGAAATGTCATCTGAGAGATAGACCTGGGGCCGTTAGCTAATTGATTAATAGCTATATGGACTTCTTGCCTTATTACATCTCAACATTGCTTATAAAGGAATAAAACTTGTGATGGCTAGGTGCGGTAAACTTCATTACGATAGGCAGCGAGTGCTGTCACCTGGCATTATGATAGGCAGCGAGTGCTGCCACCTGGAATTATGATAGGCAGCGAGTGCTGCCACCTGGCATTATGATAGGCAGCGAGTGCTGCCACCTGGCATTATGATAGGCAGCGAGTGCTGCCACCTGGCATTATGACGAGCAGCGAGTGCTGCCACCTAGCATTATGATGAGCAGCGAGGGCGGCCACCTGGCTTTGTGATAGGCAGCGAGTGCTGCCTCCTGGCATTGATAGGCAGCGAGTGCTGCCACCTGGCTTTGTGATATGCAGCTAGTGCTGCCACCTGGCATTATGATAGGCAGCGCGTGCTGCCCCCTGGCATCATGATAGGCAGCGAGTGCTGGCATTATGATAGGCAGCGAGTACTGCCACCTGGCTTTGTGATAGGCAGCGAGTGCTGCCACCTGGATTTGTGATGGGCAGCGAGTGCTGCCACCTGGATTTGTGATGTGCAGCGAGTGCTGCTTCCTGGCATTATGATAGACAGCGAGTGCTGCTACCTGGCATTATGATAGGAAGCGAGTGCTGCCACCTGACATTATGATAGGAAGCGAGTGCTGGCTTTATGATAGGCAGCGAGTGCTGGCTTTATGATAGGCAGCGAGTGCTGGCATTATGATACGCAGCGAGTGCTGCTACCTGACATTATGATGGGCAGCGAGTGCTGCTACCTGACATTATGATAGGCAGCGAGTGCTGCCACCTGGCAAATTAATGATTTGAGAGCCGAATTAACGCAGGTCTAACGCATTTGTGCGCAGGTTTTAATAATCTTAGCAAAAGGTCTTCTCATTGCCCTGCGACGACCTCAATGAAATGCATTCAAACCAACACAGCTTAACTCTCTTATCTGACTATAGGTGCCTTTATGATGCACTTTCAGATAGCGACAGCTTCAATGCTACCACCAACAGCTGGCCTACGTCCAATCTCACGGTAATACATGATGTTTAACAACTGTGCAGTACTTTCCTACCCCAACAGCAGCTGGTGGAGGCTTATTGCCGGCAGCACAAGGGCTCATTACCTACTTACCTACTTGGATACTTGGAGTTTCTTCGCTATTCGCAGCAGGTCACAGCGTGGCTGCCACCTAGCCCACATCCGTGGGGCACTCTCCACTTGTGCTGCGGCACCAGCATTTGCATGTTGTAGCCACATTCGCCAGTCTGATCCCGGCTTGGCGTCGCGGTTAAGCAAGGAGTTGTCTCCACAGTGAGGGTATCCATTAATTTTGGGTCGATCTGGAACACAGCTAAGGTATTTATCCAGTCTGCTCTTGAACGTCAAAATGTTTGCTGTAGCTGACAGTTGTGGTACCCGTTTGATCTCACGTATTTCCAAAGGCATTCGGTTGAATAACCGGGGTGCCCTGCACGTGAAGCTGTTGAACGCAACTGTTTGCATCGCTTTGCCCCCCATCAGTTTTGACACTTTGAAGCAACACATTCTGCCAATTCTTGCCTGGTTTCTCATGGTCACTTTCGTTACAATTTTTTCGTTTACATTGACAGTGTAGCCTTTTAGAATTTTCCAAACGTTTATGACCATGAATCTTTCAAAACGTCTTTGGACTGAGTATAGCCTCAAGGCGTTTAATATGTCATGAAACCTCCCTAATCTAAGCTTCGCAAGAAGTTCATTGTCAGGTTATTTGGGTTGCTTATTGCCGGTAGCACAGGGGCTCCTATTAGCATAATTCAGCCCCTTGGCAATTTAAGCTTCGTAGGGAGTTCATCGTCTGATTAATTGGGTTGCTTATTGCCGGCAGCACAAGTGCGCTTATTAGCATAATACAGTTCCGTAGCAATCTAAGCTTCGTGTGGAGTTCATCATCAGATTAATGAGGGTGCTTCTGGTCGGCACCACAGGGCTCCTATTAGCACAATCAAGCTCCGTGGCAATCTAAGCTTCGTAAGGAATTCATCGTCATATTAATGGGGTTTCTTATTGCCGGCAGCATAGAGGCTCCAATTAGCATAATTCAGCTCCGTAGCAATTTAAGCTTTGTATGGAGTTCATCGTCAGATTAATGGGGTTGCATATTGCCGGCAGCACAGGGGCATCTATTAGCATAATTCAGCTCCGTGGCAATCTAAGCTTTGTAAGGAGTTCAACGTCAGATTCATGGGGCTGCTTATTGCCGGCAGCACAGGGGTTCCTATTAGCATAATTCAACTATGTGGCAATCTAAGCTTTGTGAGAAGTTCATCGTCAGATTAATGGGGCTGCTTATTGCCAGCAGCACAGGTGCTTATATTAACCTAATTCAGTTCTGTAGCAATCTAAGTTGCTTTAGGATTTCACCATCAGATTAACGGGGGCTGCTTATTGCCGGCCGCACAGGGGTTCCTATTAGCATAATTCAGCTACGTGGTAATCGAAGTTTCGTAAAGAGTTCATCGTCAGATTATCAGGGTTGCTTGTAGCCGGCAGCACAGGGGCTTCTATTATCATAATTCAGCCCCGTGGCAATCTAAGCTTCGTAAGGAGTCCATCATCAGATTGATGAGGTCGCTTATTGCCGGCATCACAGGGCGCCTATTAACACAATTCAGCTCCGTAGCAATCTGAGCTTCGTAAGGAGTTCATCGTCAGATTAATGGGGTTGCTTATTGCCGGCAGCACGGGGGCACCTATTAGCATGATTCAGCTCCGTAGCAATCTAAGCTTCGTAAGAAGTTCATAGTCAGATTAATGGGGTTGCTTCTTGCCAGTAGCACAGGGGATCCTATTAGCATAATTCAGCTTCGTAGCAATCTAAGCTTCGTAAGTGGTTCATCGTCAGATCAATGGGGTTGCTTATTGCCGGCAGCACAGGTGCTCCTAATAGCATAATTCAGCTTCGTAGCAATCTAAGCTTTGTGAAGAGTTCATCATCAGGTTAATGAGGCTGCTTATTGCCTGCAGCACAGGGGCTTCTATTAGCATAATTCAGCTCCTTAGAAATCTAAGCTTTGTAAGGAGTTCATAGTCAGATTAATGGAGTTGCTTCTTGCCGGCAGCACAGGGGCTCCTATTAGCAAATTTCAGCTCGTAGCAATCTTCAGCTCCGTGGCAATCTAAGCTTTGTAAGCAGTTCATCGTTAGATCAATGGGGTTGCTTATTGCCGGCAGCCCATGTGCTCCTATTAGCATTGTTTAGTTCCGTAGCAATCTAAGCTACGTAAGGAGTTCATCGTCAGAATAATGGAGTTGCTTATTGTCGGCACCCCGGAGCTCCTATTAGTATAATCCAGCTCCGGGGCAATCTAAGCTTCATAAGGAATTCATCGTCAGATTAATGGGGTTGTTTCTTGCCAGCAGCACAGGGGTTCTTATTTGCATAATTCACCTTCGTAGCAATTTAGCTTCGTAAGCAGTTCATCGTCAGAATAATGGGGTTGCTTATTGCCGGCATCACAGGGGCTCCTATTAACCTAATTCAGCTCCGTAGCAATCTAAGCTTTGTAAAGAGTTCATCATCAGGTTAATGAGGCTGCTTATTGCCGGCAGCACAGAGGCTTCTATTAGCATAATTCAGTTCCTTAGAAATCTAAGCTTTGTAAAGAGTTCATAATCAGATTAATGAAGTTGCTTCTTGCCGGCAGCACTGGGGCTCTCATATTAGCAGAATTCAGCTCGTAGCAATCTATCTTCGTAAGGCGTTCATCGTCAGATCAATGGGGCTGCTTATTGCCGGCAGCACAGGGGCTCCTATTAGCATAATTCAGCGCCGTGGCAATCCAAGCTTCGTAAGGAGTTCATCGTCAGATTAATTGAGTTGCTTCTTGCCGGCAGCACAGGGGCTTCTATTAGCATAATTCAGCTCCGTGGCAATCTAAGCTTCGTAAGGAGTTCATAGTCAAATTAATGGGGTTGGCATGGAACTGTCAATGCCGGGTGTTTATTTCACAATGTGTATCAATACTGTACATCAAATGAAGAGGACATCGAGCTTTCTTGAGTTTTTTCTGTGAACGTCCATGATCTGATCGACTGCTTACAGCGATCAATGTCAAGTTAAAGCAATGGAGAGTAAAGGGAGGGAACGTCCATGATCTGATCGACTGCTTACAGCGATCAATGTCAAGTTAGAGCAACGAAGAGTAAAGGGAGGGAACGTCCATGATCTGATCGACTGCTCACAGAGATCAAGGTCAGGTTAGAGCAATGAAGAGTAAAGGGAGGGAACGTCCATGATCTGATCGACTGCTCACAGAGATCAATGTCAAGTTAGAGCAATGAAGAGTAAAGGGAGGGAATGTCCACGATCTGATCGACTGCTCACAGAGATCGGGCTCCTTTGCGACCCATGAGACCAATGCCCCCCCCCCCCCGCCCTATCCTCTTGAACAAGAATCGGTGCAAAATCAATAATCTGAGCAGTTTTTCTGCCCATGACGAACCTGCTCTTACTTTCTTTTTAACGATCCACAATATTATAACGCTGGAGTATTTGTGCAGGAGTTCGTATTAGTGATTTTGTGAATGGGTATTTTTTCTTCAGTCTGTGCTCGCTCGCGCGTGCACGGACCACATGCAGTTTCTGGGGTTGACCTGGACTGCGCAGCTATAAAACCTTGTGACGCGTTGCGGTTGGAGTCCATCTAATCCGTGAAGCCATAGATCTTGTACCAATTTCGAGGATGCTGTCTGTGCGCACTGTCACGCGTGCATGTTATTCATGGAGTTCTGGGTGGTTGGAGGCGGGGATTCGTTTTGTCTGAGTCTTTATCTTGCTTGAATAAATAAATTGTACTTAAAATAAAATAGACTGCGTAGCTGTGAACATTGTGTTGCGTTGCTGCCGGAGCTGACTTTGTCCATGTAGCTGTGAACCTTGTACCAATTTCGACTATACTATTTGAGCGCACTGGGCGTATGGACATATATCTCATGAGGTTCTGAGGAGTTGGAGGCGAGGATTCGTTTCGTTTCATCTGAGTCTTTATCATACCTAGATAAATAAATTGTATTTATACAACTAAACCGCGTAGCTGTAAATATTGTGTTTGCGTTGCTGTCGGAGCTGATGTTGCCCGTGTAGCCACTGACCTTGGACTAATCTCGACGATGCTACCTGTACGCACTAGGGTGCGTACATATCACTCTTTAATGTTCTAAAGGATTGGAAACTGAGATCCGTTTTGAGTAAGCATTTTTCTTTTGCGCACTAGCGTGCGTCTGACATTGCTAAGATTTTCAAGTTTTTTCGAACGTTAAAAGCGTTGTTGCGTTTTTTCCTCGCACACGTGGGCGTGCGAGCCTACTGGAATCAATGATCATCGAGCCCTACGGGGAGCCTAGAACGACTCACGTTGAGGCTCTGGTGGAAATGAGGCTCAAATCAAATCCATGATCTGATCGACTGCTCGCAGAGATCCATGTCAAGTTAGAGCAATGAAGAGTAAAGGGAGGGAACGTCCATGATCTGATCGACTGCTCGCAGAGATCAATGTCAAGTTAGAGCAATGAAGAGTAATGGGAGGGAACGTCCATGATCTGATCGACTGCTCGCAGAGATCAATGTCAAGTTAAAGCAATGAAGAGTAATGGGAGGGAACGTCCATGATCTGATCGACTGCTTGCTGAGATCAGCGTCAAGTTAAAGCAATGAAGAGTAAATGGACTTAAAGGTTTACACTCTTGGGCCGAGTGCGCACCAGAGGGCCACGATATACGTGGTCGTCTTTGTGGGCATCACTGGGGGCATGCATGACCTCTCGTACAGTCGTTCGAATTATATGTTGAAACGAGCTGTATTTATTTAGTTTTTCCAAGTTTGTCTTGGAGCCGTGTATCTTCTGCAGTAATTATATGCCACTGTGATGGAACATATCATGGTTAACTGGTTGATAGATTATTCGACCAACAGTTCGAGAAAGCGTACTGGATGTGATGCCCACAGAACAGACGGTCTGGTGTGCTGCGCCCTCACTCACAAACGACACGGAACACGACGCATGTGTCGCACCTAATGAGAGCGTACTGGCCGTGATGCCCACAGAGACGGTCTGGTGTGCTGCGCCCTCAACCACAACGACACGGAACACGACGCATGTGTCGCACCTAATGATAGCGTACTGGCCGTGATGCCCACAGAGACGGTCTGGTGTGCTGCGCCCTCACCCACAACGACACGGAACACGACGCATGTGTCGCACCTAATGAGAGCGTACTGGCCGTGATGCCCACAGAGACGGTCTGGTGTGCTGCGCCCTCACCCACAACGACACGGAACACGACGCATGTGTCGCACCTAATTAAAGGCAGTGCGGTGCTCCATTAAACTACTCTGGTCACTGCAACAATAATGGGGACATCTTCAAAACTCTGCGCCACCTTGCCAGAAACGCGCCCCCTTTAGGGGCTTTGTTTAGAATGTTGATGTGTGCAAGATAGTGACACAGTAAAAGTTAGAGAACTGTTGTAGATACTAACGATTGTAGAGGTAACACCTCTTGGAGTGAAAAAATTGTAACGGCATAAACTTGATTGTTCGTTGCGATGGTCTGATCCCAACTCACGATTCCTGACATGGTTTCGCGTGACACGTTTGTTTTATAAAGGAGTTAACACCAATAGGAGTGTAGGTCGTACGACAGCACATGCACCCCGCTTACCTTGTGGATACAGAAGGTGCCGTTATTTGAAAAGATGTACCATGTTGGACGTACTATCATTTCGGGTAGCTGCAACTTTTATACCCTACGGGTCCGTGGAGATGGATCCCTTCAATCTAAATCTCATATTCTTACGGGCAGCTGTCTCTCTGGAAAAATTATGCTTCTCGATGTGCGTACGAGATTGAGTTAGTTGTGTTCGATATATGTGCGTTTAAAATAATCTGCCACGAGAAAAGGGACTACACTTCAAGCAAAGTTTTGTTCACTAAGTTTTTGGCATTCCGTGTCCTAATTTCACTTAGAGGCAGTTTGACGTACGACGGCTGATACGCCACCATATACCTTTGGTTAGCAGTTAGAAGTACGACGGGTAATACGCCAGCATACACTTTTGGTCAGCAGTTTGACGTACGACGGCTGATACGCCAGCATGCACCTTTGGTTAGCAGTTAGACGTCCGACTGCTGATACGCCAGCATACACCTTTGGTTAGCAGTTTGACGTTCGATGGTTGATACGCCAGCATACACCTTTGGTTATAAATTAGCAGTTAGACGTCCGACCGCTGATACGCCAGCATACACCTTTGGTTAGCAGTTAGACGTACGACGGCTGATGCGCCAGCATACACTTTTGTTCATCAATTAGCAGTTTGACGTCCGACAACTGATACGCCAGCATACACCTTTGGTTAGCAGTTTGACTTACGACCGGCTGATACGCCAGCATACACCTTTGGTTGGCAGTTTGACGTCCGACGGCTGATACGCCACCATACACCTTTGGTTAGCAGTTTGACGTACGACGGCTGATACGCCAGTATACACCTTTGGTTAGCAGTTTGACGTACGACCGGCTGATAGGCCAGCATACACCTTTGGTTATCAATTAGCAGTTTGATGTACGACGGGTAATACGCCAGTATACACCTTTGGTTATCAAATAAAGAGCACTGTTTGAGCAACGTATTCGCTGACAGGGCAGTTGGGACTTGCGTGTCGTTAGTTGCTTATGCTGGTAAGGGGTGCACCCAACCTTACCTTACGATGTTGCTGTTGCACATGCTACTTCAGTGTGCACCCAACCTTACCTTACAATTCTGCTGTTGCATATGCTGCTTTGGTGTGCACCCAACCTTACATTACGATGGTGCTGTTGCTTATGCTGCTTCGGTGTGCACCAAACCTTACATAACGATGCTGCTGTTGCTTATGCTGCTTCGGTGTACACCCATCCTTACCTGACGGTGTTGCTGTTGCTTATGCTGCTTTGGTGTGCACCTAACTTCACATAACGATGCTGTTGTTGCTTATGCTGCTTCGGTGTACACCCAAGCCTTACATAACAATGCTGTTGTTGCTTATGCTGCTTCGGTGTACACCCAAGCCTTACATAACGATGCTGCTGTTACTTATGCTGCATCGGTGTACACCCAACCTTACCTGACGATGCTGCTGTTGCTTATGCTGCATCGGTGTACACCCAACCTTACCTGACGATGTTGCTGTTGCTTATGCTGCTTTGATGTGCACCTAACTTCACATAACAATGCTGTTGTTGCTTATGCTGCTTCGGTGTACACCCAAGCCTTACATAACGATCCTGCTGTTGCTTATGCTGCATCGGTGTACACCCAACCTTACCTGACGATGCTGCTGTTGATTTTGCTGCTTCGGTGTACACCCAAGCCTTACATAACGATGCTGTTGTTGCTTATGCTGCTTCGGTGTACACCCAAGCCTTACATAACGATGCTGCTGTTGCTTATGCTGCTTCGGTGTACACCCAACCTTACCTGACGATGCTGCTGTTGCTTATGCTGCTTCGGTGTACACCCAAGCCTTACATAACGATCCTGCTGTTGCTTATGCTGCATCGGTGTACACCCAACCTTACCTGACGATGCTGCTGTTGATTTTGCTGCTTCGGTGTACGCCCAAGCCTTACATAACGATGCTGCTGTTGCTTATGCTGCTTCGGTGTACACCCAAACCTTACATAACGATGCTGCTGTTGCTTATACTGCTTCGGTGTACACCCAACCTTACCTGACGATGCTGCTGTTGCTTATGCTGCTTCGGTGTACACCCAAACCTTACATAACGATGCTGCTGCTGCTTCGTTGTACACCCAACCTTACCTGACGATGCTGCTGTTGCTTATGCTGCTTCGGTGTACACCCAACCTTACCTGACGATGCTGCTGCTGCTTCGGTGTACACCCAACCTTACCTGACGATGCTGCTGTTGCTTATGCTGCTTCGGTGTAGACCCAACCTTACCTGACGATGCTGCTGCTGCTTATGCTGCTTCGGTGTACACCCAACCTTACCTGACGATGCTGCTGTTGCTTATGCTGCTTCGGTGT
>SDVV010044749.1:0-10129 GCA_016164225.1 Gammarus roeselii
TATATATATACAGTAGCTTGTTTGTGATGTACCTCCTTATGACACAAAAAAATACCTTTTGTATATTTTTGTTTGCATGAAGTTGCTATAAGTGCTTGGTGGTTAGGGTCAAACAAAGCCTCACAACGCCGGAAGTATTGAAATTATTTGTTATGAAGCATGACTTTAAAAGACATGAAACTGGTCGTAGTTGTAGTGGTGGTAAATGATAACTCGTACGCAGGGTAAATTAAAATGGTATGCACTTCACTGCTTCGAAATGACTTCGAATTAACAAATAACCGATACACATACAGACACTAGGCCGAATCCACCAGAAAGGGGGGGGGGCGACGGCAAGGCGCACCTCACACCCTCATGCGCTCACACTCACACAACTTAGCCCTTTTGCGCTAAAGGGTCTGGCCGATAATCCCGCAACACGCACCCTGGGTATGAGTGCGGTCCGAGGATCCATTGTCAGCAGCAGGGCCCGACAGTTTTCACTGGTTTAACCCAACCGCATCATGATGATCGCCTCCTCCCCTCCACCCAAGACTATCCTGACAACGTGATGCCAAAGGTGGCAAAGCACATCGGAGCAGCGTCAAAATCAGCCATTCACAACCACTCTCCACTCACGCCTGTTCATTGCACGCACTCTCGCTACTTCCACATTCAAGTTTCTCCTTCCCAACACCTGATTCACATCATCCATCTACACAAACTCTAGGCCTGCGACCTCTCGCCTCCGCCTTAATCACCTCTTTTACCAATCTCTCTTCATCCATCCTCACCATGTGCCCCGTTAAGGTGTTCATTAATGTGAAGTTCACTCATGTGAAAATGCAATCAGAAGCATAGATTTTCTTTATTGATATTAAAATTCATGAAAGTAAAGATGGAAATTGGTATCCTTAATAAAATATAAAATAACTCAAAGATTTTTCATGGGTAAATTAAAGTCTGTTCGATATAGTTTAGTTGGTTCAAAAATCTTGAGCTAGAGTGTGCCTAACGAACACTGAACAGTATTTCAACAGCACGTCGTCGGACATTGTTCCTGCAGAAAGGTTATCAAAACAGCTTTAAAAAAATATCTCTCAGATGATGAAAAGTTGGAAATAGTATAACGTCATACTGAAAGCTTGAGCTACCGAAGCATTGATAGAAAATCTTTCAAGTACCATTGGTTCTGCAGTGATGAAGGTGACAACCATAATCGAGCAGGTGCACCACGGAAAAATTCCCCCCAGAGCTGCTAGAAAAATAGCCAGTAACGCGGACGAAGCTCAAATGACTCCTCGTAAGGAGGTTCAAGAGGTCATATTGGCGGCAGGAACGTCGGTTACAAATTGAACAATTGGTATTGCGTCGCACTGACACGACCTTACATCTGGTAGTCCAAGGAAAATTCATTTGATACAGAAGCCCACGGAGATGTATTGCGTCGCTCTGACACGACCTCACATCTGGTAGTCCAAGGAAAACTCATTTGTTACAGAAACCTCACGGAGATGTATTGCGTTGCACTGACGCGACCTCACATCTGGTAGTCCAAGGAAAACTCATTTTATACAGAAACCCCACGGAGATGTATTGCGTTGCACTGACACGACCTCACATCTGGTAGTCCGAAGAAAACTCATTTGATACAAAATAAACAAGGAGGGGTATTGCGTCGCACTGACACAACCTCACATCTGGTAATCCAAGGAGAACTCATTCAATACAGAAAACTCACGGAGATGAAGCGCACTGAGACGACCCCACATCTGGTGGTCCAAGGAAAACTTCTTTGATACAGAAACCCCACGGAAATTTATTGCGTTGCACCGACACGATCTCACATCTGGGAGTCCAAGGGAAATTCATTTGATAGAATAGCCCCACAGAGATGTATTGCGTTGCACTGACCCGACCTCACATCTGGTGGTCCAAAGAAAACTTATTTGATACAAAAGCCCCACAGAGATGTATAGCGTTGCACTGACACTGCCTCACATCTGGTAGTCCAAGGAAAACTCAATTGATTAAAAAAAACACGGAGGAGTATTGCGTCGCACTGCCATAACCTCACATCTGATAGTCCAAGGAAAACTCATTTAATACAGAAGCCCCCCGGCGATGTACTGCGTTGCACTGACCCGACCTCACATCTGGTGGTCCAAAGAAGACTTATTTGATACAAAAGCCCCACAGAGATGTATTGCGTTGCACTGACACGACCTCACATCTGGTAGTCCAAGGAAATTCATCTGAAACAGAACACCCTTCAGATGCACGTTTAAAGCTTACCCGTGAACCTTTGGCCAAACCTTACGAGTTCTGGAATAGTGTTTACGAACTGATGAAATCCAAGTAGACTTGTTTTGATAGAACTCAGCTCACCGTTCTTACCATCCTTGATAGAACTCAGCTCGCCATCCTTACCATCCTTGATAGAACTCAGCTCGCCAACCTTACCATCCTTGATAGAACTTAGCTCGCCATCCTTACCATCCTTGATAGAACTCAGCTCGTCATCCTTACCATCCTTGATAGAACTCAGCTCGCCATCCTTACCATCCTTGATAAAACTCAGCTCGCCATCCTTACCATCCTTGATAAAACTCAGCTCGCCATCTTACCATCCTTGATAGAACTCAGCATGCCATCCTTACCATCCTTGATAGAACTCAGCTCGCCATCCTTACCATCCTTGATAGAACTCAGCATGCCATCCTTACCATCCTTGATAGAACTCAGCATGCCATCCATACCAACCTTTCAGTTACGTTGTGGGGGAGATACAGCGTCATGGTTTTGGGATATTTTTCATTTAAAGGAACCGACAGTGTTCAAACAATAGTCATAACCATGAATGGAGTATATACAAAGTTATTTCAGAAGAAAACTTGTTCGTTTCCGTTCTGTAGTTGAAACTCGGAGAAGAATCTATCTCAACAAGACAACGATCCCACAGATGCTGCCAAATTACCGATTAAAGTTTTTCCATAACATTGTGCAAGGGTTTCATTGATCAAGGCAATATCCGGACGTCAATCAATTGAAAAATTTGTGCCTGACGCTGCAAAAATAAAATTAATTTGAAGGGTCCTGGCAAAGTCCGTGCTTGTAGGTGACTGGCAAATGAGAATGGGCGAAGATATTAACAAGACGTTATAACACATTTGTTAGGAGCTACTGGGAGCAATCGAAGCTGTTGCCAACGAAGGCCGCGCTACGGAGTATTAAACAAAGAAATTCGATCATAAAAAACTTTTTCATTCAAATTTTTATTGAATTTTATTTGAAATAATACTTTTTGTGACTTCTTCGACTTTTTCTTAGTCTAAACTACTTAACTTCATGTGATTACACATGCATCATTTGTGTGAATTATAATTCATTCGACTATTTAAGTGTAGTTCAGCTTAATGTTGAACGTGTCCGAACACTTATCTCCCCCCATCAGTCGTATCGAGCATTCGAGGAACGTGTCTCGGTCAGCATAGTTAACTGTAAATGTTTGCAGAGTACGATACCGCCCTAATGAGCAATGTGGAACATTCACTGTACCACTTGTGACGTGGGCATAACATTAACTGTACCACTTGTGACGTAGGCATAACATTAACTGTACCACTTGTGACGTAGGCATAACATTAACCGTACCACTTGTGACGTAGGCATAACATTAACTGTTCCACTTGTGACGTAGGCATAACAATAACTGTACCACTTACGGCGGAGGAATAGCATCAACTGTGCCAAGTATGGCGGAGGCACAGTAATAACTAACATTTTAGGCAGAGGCACAGCAGTAACTGCACCGTGTTTTGGCGGAGTCATAGCAATGACCGTACCATTTATGGCGGAGGCATATGAGTAACTGTACCATTCATGACGGAGGCAGAGAGATAAATGTACCATTTATGACGGAGGCATAACAGTAACTGTATCATTCATGGCGGCGGCAAAGAGGTAAATGTACCATTTATGACGGAGGTATAACAGTAACTGTACCATTCATGACGGAGGCATATCAGTAACTGTATCATTTATAGCGCAGTCATAGCAGTGACTGTACCATTTAAAGCAGAGCCATAGAATTAACTATACCATTTATGGTAGATGAATAGCAGTAACTGTTGCATTTACGGTGGATTCATATCAACTGAACCATCTTCGACGAAAACATTGAATTAACTGTAATATTTATGACGTCGGCATAACATTAACTGTTCCATATATGACGGAGAAATATCATTAACTACACCATTTATGGCGTTGGCGGTGGCACCGCCACGGCAACGCCAGCTGAACGTTATGAACAAATCGTAAATTTTGTTCACTGCACAGCAAGCGGTCATTAATTCATATTTAAAACATATTACAGCAATGTGGATTTTTTTATAAGCGCATGTCTGGTACGATACACACACATACACACACACACACGACATCTACGTCATGTGTGTGTGTGTATACTTAGGTTTACTTAGATTTTGAGCCAAAAGTATTGTCCCAATACCCTTTTACACGCAGGTTATATTTCACGCATTTATTTTTAGGCTACGGTATTTTAATTCTATTTTCATTCTATTCAGATTCCGAAATGTCACCCAAAGCAATCTGATCACTGCAGACTGTAATGGCGAAACCTCGGTACTTGTTACCGTTCAATATCTTTGTAAACTACGTGCACTTGCATGAATTAAATTAATACAATAAGGCACTTGTGTTAAAGTGCACGAACTACGATAAATCTCAACCACATTAGTTAATCTGATGTAAATTTATAACTCGTTGAGCTTATAACAAAGCTGTTGGTTCATTGTTTCCCTTCATGCGAGATCTGTTCAAAGTTTTATTTTCCCTATCGCCAGAAGCTTTATTTCATAAGCCTTTCTGACGGGTACAGTGTTCAATTCGAGGGACGATCTCCACAAATGAAGACTTTTCTGTCATATGCTCATTTATAGTCCCTACAGATTTCGATCTATCAATGTCACCAGACGATTAAATTCGTTCGTGAGAAACACCTCTGTCGGTGATGAGTCAAATAGCGCTATGTCGGCTCATACTTCTAAACTAGCCTTAGCATATTTTACTAACTTCCTAAATCGAGGCATTTTATTTCAATAATAAACTATAGGAAATCAAATCATGAATAACAACATATGACCGCTTTATAGCGTGTATTCCTATCGCTTTTTGACCAGTGACTACACGCCGCCAGCATTAGGTTGAAACAACACGCAGCAACCATCAGGTTGAAACAACACGCAGCAACCATCAGGTTGAAACAACACGCAGCCACCATCAGGTTGAAGCAACACGCAGCCACCATCAGGTTGAAACAACACGCAGCCACCATCAGGTTGAAACAACACGCAGCCACCATCAGGTTGAAACAACACGCAGCCACCATCAGGTCGAAATATCACGCAGCCCCCATCAGGTTGAAACAACACGCAGCTACCATCAGGTTAAAACAACACGCAGCCACCATCAGGTTGAAATAACACGCAGCCACCATCAGGTTGAAGCAACACGCAGCCACCATCAGGTTGAAACAACACGCAGCCACCATCAGGTTGAAACAACACGCAGCCACCATCAGGTTGAAATAACACGCAGCCACCATCAGGTTGAAGCAACACGCAGCCACCATCAGGTTGAAACAACACGCAGCCACCATCAGGTTGAAACAACACGCAGCCATTATCAGTTTGAAATAACACGCAGTCACCATCAGGTTGAAACAACACGCAGCCACCATCAGGTTGAAATAACACGCAGCCACCATCAGGTTGAAGCAACAAGCAGCCATCATCAAGTTGAAATAACACGCCGCCACCATCAGGTTGAAGCAACACGCAGCCACCATCAGGTTGAAACAACACGCAGCCATCATCAGGTTGAAATAACACGCAGCCATCATCAGGTTGAAATAACACGCAGCCACCATCAGGTTGAAGCAACACGCAGCCATCATCAAGTTGAAATAACACGCAGCCACCATCAGGTTGAAGCAACACGCAGCCACCATCAGGTTGAAACAACACGCAGCCACCATCAGGTTGAAGCAACACGCAGCCATCATCAAGTTGAAAGTACACGCAGCCACCATCAGGTTGAAGCAACACGCAGCCATCATCAAGTTGAAATAACACGCAGCCATCATCAGGTTGAAGCAACACGCAGCCATCATCAAGTTGAAATAACACGCAGCCACCATCAGGTTGAAGCAACACGCAGCCACCATCAGGTTGAAACAACACGCAGCCACCATCAGGTTGAAGCAATACGCAGCCACCATCAGGTTGAAGCAACACGCAGCCATCATCAAGTTGAAATAACACGCAGCCACCATCAGGTTGAAGCAACACGCAGCCATCATCAAGTTGAAATAACACGCAGCCACCATCAGGTTGAAGCAACACGCAGCCACCATCAGGTTGAAACAACACGCTGCCATCATCAGGTTGAAATAACACACAGCCACCCTCAGGTTGACACAATTTTGGAGGAACAAAAATGGCCAGAGCTATGCTGAGTCTGCCTTTCAGTTATAACTTAAAAGGTCCAGGCTATCTGGAAAAAATATGATTCCTATCTTTTAAGAAAGTAATGGGATGACAGGTCAAAAACTAATATGATTCATAAATCCCATAGACAGGTTCCAAAGTCAAATCACCAATGGTGACAGATCGTTAACACATTGATAATGTGAGCATCTGCACAACCTTTAATATTTGGGCAAATATATGTTCATAAATAGATGTCTGTTGTGTCATGCTAATGACTATTCCACTTGATTTCACTTCCATGTACTTTAAAGACCATATGTTGCCATATGTTAGATGTAACATGTAATTTCATGATTAGGTTCCTATAGACAAATGCTTATTTTAATAGTTAGCCTGGAACCTTTCTAATGTACACAATAAATCAATCTCTGCCAAGCTCAAGCATTTATTTTTCCTTCCAGATGGTTTTATCCGAATGTTGCCTGAAGTTACTGGCCGAAGTTTCCAGATGGTTTTATCCGAATGTTGCCTGTAGTTACTGGCCGAAGTTTCCAGATGGTTTTATCCGAATGTTGCCTGTAGTTACTGGCCGAAGTTTCCAGATGGTTTTATCCGAATGTTGCCTGTAGTTACTGGCCGAAGTTTCCAGATGGTTTTATCCGAATGTTGCCTGTAGTTACTGGCCGAAGTTTCCAGATGGTTTTATCCGAATGTTGCCTGTAGTTACTGGCCGAAGTTTCCAGATGGTTTTATCCGAATGTTGCCTGTAGTTACTGGCCGAAGTTTCCAGATGGTTTTATCCGAATGTTGCCTGTAGTTACTGGCCGAAGTTTCCAGATGGTTTTATCCGAATGTTGCCTGTAGTTACTGGCCGAAGTTTCCAGATGGTTTTATCCGAATGTTGCCTGTAGTTACTGGCCGAAGTTTCCAGATGGTTTTATCCGAATGTTGCCTGTAGTTACTGGCCGAAGTTTCCAGATGGTTTTATCCTAATGTTGCCTGTAGTTACTGGCTGAAACTTCCTGATGGTTTCATCCGAATGCTGGCTGTAGTTACTGGCCGAAACTTCGTTATAAGCAGAGCGTCGTACACTGATCTCTATTTTTTTCCGAATTACTTACAAAAATTGAATTAACAATAAAAATGGTAGAGCGTACTTCGGTTTATTTTATTTTCTACGAGCACAAATGCATGTGCACCATAAAAACGCCACCAGCAGACGTTATCCAACAACGTAAATAACTATTTTATATTTTCATTTATCGGCCTTCCTACAGATACCGAGCATCCCCAGATGTTCAATTCTTTAAACAGAACGTCATTGAATTGTTACATTCATCCGCCTTTTCGCAAAACAAGAGCACCAACAGTTGTTTTAGATGTAAATAGTGAAGCGTTCCGTTCATGCATCTCACCGTCAGAAATTGCACCCACGTCGTGGTCTTACGATTAAATAATAATAGTACTGTTTCATTCATCCACCTCACAGCCAAAATTTGCTCCCACTTCGTTATCTAACGATACAATAATAATAGTACTGTTTCATTCATTCACCTCACAGCCAAAAGTTGCTCCCACGCCGTTATCTAACGATACAATAATAATAGTACTGTTTCATTCATCCACCTCACAGCCAAAATTTGCTCCCACTTCGTTATCTAACGATACAATAATAATAGTACTGTTTCATTCATTCACCTCACAGCCAAAAGTTGCTCCCACGCCGTTATCTAACGATACAATAATAATAGTACTGTTTCATTCATCCACCTCACAGCCAAAATTTGCTCCCACTTCGTTATCTAACGATACAATAATAATAGTACTGTTTCATTCATTCACCTCACAGCCAAAAGTTGCTCCCACGCCGTTATCTAACGATACAATAATAATAGTACTGTTTCATTCATCCACCTCACAGCCAAAATTTGCTCCCACTTCGTTATCTAACGATACAATAATAATAGTACTGTTTCATTCATCCACCTCACACTGCCAAAAATTGTACCCACATCGTTATGTTACAAATAAAAAATAAGAGCCGAAACTTTTTATTCACCCGCCCTTGCTGCAAAAAACGGGCACTCACCAATTTTTTCTCCTAATACATATAATATTCTTGAATAGTTTCATTAATCCAGCTCACTATCGAGCAGCCTCCAGCAGCGCAGAAAAGACAGCATGGAGCCTTCAACGCCACTGCCGTCCCACCCGCCCGACACCGACTGGTGACGGAACCAGCAGTCCCCTGTGGATTCATCCCCATATTTCCTCATCCTCATATTTCCCTTTTTTGGAAACAAAACCGATATTCTGACGGAGTTTTGTGAACACCGACTTGTTGTTTGACTCCTGAGTTATTTTCTGACGTTTGAATTTCAATTTTCTGTTGGTAAAGGTACTGGAGTCTACAGCAAATGTCGGTATTTGAGATAACATATCTCTAGTTCGAGTGAATGGTTTTGCGGTCATGTGATAGTAGAATCTGTTGAAAAATAAAGAAGATGAGCAAACTTATCAACATCAAGACTCAAATTTACTCTAACACCAAGTTTGGCTGACCTGAAACTGGCCGGCACACGAGCTGAACAAATGCACCCTTACACAACCACGTCCGACTCACTTCTGACTCCTCACAGTTCTTCTAACCTCCGCCCACACCCTCGAAAGACCCCGCCCCTCTGACCTTAGCCACGCCCTTTTATTGCAACACGCTCCTCCTACGCTGACACACTCATATCACTTAGCTCAAATTTAACTTATTGTGTTCTGAAATGCATCCCATGTTTAAACATAATGAAATTAACGCTTTTCAACACGAAGATCATTTCTAGTTAACAACTTAGAACACTTAATTTACCCGATTTAGACACAGTGCATGTTTTTTGATATACATGAATAAAATTGTACCTTGGGCCATCAATCAATGTACCACTAACACCAATTTATTTATTTTCACCAGCAAAAAAATTAGATGTTATTGAAGGACCGCCATTGTTAGATAATATTTGTTCTACAGTATAACACCTTCACTCTGTGTAACCCTCTTTATGAGTCCTTGGTAGAAGGGAGAAGAGGGGAATACGGGCTTGAGGGTTTCCCGCACACTCTAGCATGCTTCTGAGAACTGCTAAAACATTTCGCTTCTGGATGGAGCACACCAACTTTGGGAAGTGAGAAACAACAGCAGGCACGTAGAGAATATTGTGCCTGATCTTACCAGGAATTGGAACATTAGTGTTCCAGCGATAGTGAACGTCAATTTGAGATTATCTTCTCCAATCTAACCAACCTAACTAGTGAGAGGAGTGTTACTAACTTCAATACTGAAACCTGTCTAAAGACAACCCCTCCCATGACGAAAAACACTAGTGTTAGAACAACAATGACTTATTAAAGTAGGTTTGAAGCATGTGTATACTCTACATGACATATAAACACTTTATTCTTCCTGTTAATGAAGTCTAAGAATCCAATATGCAGAACGCCTATAGGCGAAGTTCACAGTTACTTCACTTATCTGTAGATACAAACAGGAGTCTGTGCAAGGGCATCAACACTGCGTGCACCATTCAAATCACTGCGTGATTATACCCAATCTGTGCAAGGGCATCAACACTGCGTGCACCATT
>SDVV010044750.1:0-10129 GCA_016164225.1 Gammarus roeselii
CCTTTATGCAATTTACCATGTCATCTATATTAATTTATGTTAATTTATAGGATATTTTTGCTCAATTAGTCTCCCTTTCATACCCTTACATTTCCTGTAATTTCGTTCATGTAAGAAGTACCTTGCGACGGGAAGGAATGTGTCTTCAAGGATCTGAAAAAGGGGCTATGACAGGGTCGACACGGAAGCGCACTGGAGGGTGCTGCGTTTGAATGGAATGGATGAATATTTATTGAAAGCGGTTCAAAGTTTCAATTTTGGCAGCAGACCATGTGTCGGAGTGGGGATCAAGGTGAGTGCTGGGTTAACAGTGAAAGTGAGACTAAAACGCGTTTGCGTTATATCACCCTGGCTGTTCAATCTCTACAAGGATGGAGTGGTCAGCAAGGTGTAATGGGTCGAGGTTTAGAGCAGTTAGGTGTAAATGAGCTGAGTTGGCAGTTGAGTCAGTTACAGTTTGCAGATGAAGCCGCACTGGCAGCAGATTCAGAGAAGTTGTATAGAATAGTGTCGGCGTTTGATATTGTGTGTGAGAGGAGGGAGCTGCGAGTTAACGTGGGTAAAAGGGAGATGTTCAAGGAATGTCAGTGAGAGCAGAATCAGTGTACAACTAAATGGAGAGTTATTGGGGAAGGTTCAGTGTCTCAGGTACCAGGGCTCATAAGTGTGGAAGAGTGAATTCGAGGAAACGGAGGTGAATTCTTGAGTGAAGGAAGGCTGTAAGGTGTTGTGTACACTGAAGAGTAATAAACTGCAGAATGTTGGATATTGAAGCAAAGACAGGGTTAGGATTGTATGATGAGGTAATTGGTTCAACTGTGCTGTACAGGGCCTTTATGCAATTTACCATGTCATCTATATTAATTTATGTTAATTTATAGGATATTTTTGCTCAATTAGTCTCCCTTTCATACCCTTACATTTCCTGTAATTTCGTTCATGTAAGAAGTACCTTGCGACGGGAAGGAATGTGTCTTCAAGGATCTGAAAAAGGGGCTATGACAGGGTCGACACGGAAGCGCACTGGAGGGTGCTGCGTTTGAATGGAATGGATGAATATTTATTGAAAGCGGTTCAAAGTTTCAATTTTGGCAGCAGACCATGTGTCGGAGTGGGGATCAAGGTGAGTGCTGGGTTAACAGTGAAAGTGAGACTAAAACGCGTTTGCGTTATATCACCCTGGCTGTTCAATCTCTACAAGGATGGAGTGGTCAGCAAGGTGTAATGGGTCGAGGTTTAGAGCAGTTAGGTGTAAATGAGCTGAGTTGGCAGTTGAGTCAGTTACAGTTTGCAGATGAAGCCGCACTGGCAGCAGATTCAGAGAAGTTGTATAGAATAGTGTCGGCGTTTGATATTGTGTGTGAGAGGAGGGAGCTGCGAGTTAACGTGGGTAAAAGGGAGATGTTCAAGGAATGTCAGTGAGAGCAGAATCAGTGTACAACTAAATGGAGAGTTATTGGGGAAGGTTCAGTGTCTCAGGTACCAGGGCTCATAAGTGTGGAAGAGTGAATTCGAGGAAACGGAGGTGAATTCTTGAGTGAAGGAAGGCTGTAAGGTGTTGTGTACACTGAAGAGTAATAAACTGCAGAATGTTGGATATTGAAGCAAAGACAGGGTTAGGATTGTATGATGAGGTAATTGGTTCAACTGTACTGTACGGGGCTGATACAGAGGGGGGCAAGAGAGGAATAGCGAAAAAGGTTGAATGTTTTTGAGATGAAATGTTTGAGAGGCATGCAAGGAATGACAGTGAAATATAGGATCAATAATGATGTAGTTCGAATTGAAGCAAAGATGGTGAGGAAGTTTGAGGACAAAGAAGATTCATGTGTTCTGAGGTGGTTTGGACACATGGTGCGGATGGATGGACACTTGATGAGGGTGGATATAAAAAGGGTGATGAAAGCGGTGGTTAGTGGACGTAGGCAACAAGGAAGACCAAAGATTGGACGGATGGATGGATAACGTGAAGCAGGCGTTAGAAAGGAAAGACTTTAGTGTGGAAATGGCGTGAGCGAGAATGAATGGATGAGTTATGACGTGGCCCTGATGCACTTTCCCGCTCAGGTGGCTTTTTGAAAATTTAAATGGAAATGGTCAGGAGAGAGCCTGCAATTATGACACAGCAGAGGAAACCAGTGAAAGCTTTTGTACCATGCCGCTGACATTGATTTCGATCACATTTCAAACCCAAAGTGTGTGATGCGAGGTCCTGGTACTCGCACTCATACCAAAAGGGCTAATTTTTAGTATGAGTGGGAGAACATGCAAGGAGTGTAAGCATCTTCCATCAGATCTGAAGTATTCAACCTTGCGTCTGTATCTAAATGAAAGCATCATAATTTAAATGAAAGAAAAAAGTGTTGAAGTAACAAAAAAATCTGAAGAAATAGATGAAATTAAATTGGTAGGTGAACTAGGATTTCTGATTAGTTCTATTTTGACAGTCGCAGGACTACCATATCAAGCCTAATCAAGCTCCAAAGCCCTTCCACATCTCAAATTATACCCACATTTCGAGGCTCGAATTATATCAACCTGCTTTCTCAAATTGTATCATCAACCTGTCGATGACAGCGGGCAGAAATCTTTACTTTTTTTCTTTATAAATTTAAGGCTGCATCTATCACATTGAGTTTAAAATCCAAGAAAGTCCAACATGTCTTCAGGAAGTAATCTGTTTCGTGTGTAACCTTCTTTCCACTGGCATCGATTAGTGGAGTAAAACTTCATTTAACCACACTTGAATAGGTCAGTTGAAGGGTGCATGGGTGCCGTTACAATTCATCAATAATTAACTTGCAACAGGTTTGAAATACAATTCGTTAACATCATTGGTGAAAGATCAAAATATTACCTTTCCTACAGGTAGATATTATAAATTAATAATTGAATTTCAACTGAAAATCAACCCAGTACAATATGCCTCACTCATGAATCTAGGGTAAATTCATTATAAATGAACTGTAAAGAAATAATCTGCCACTACTAGAGCAACAAGTTTTACGCATATACCAGGTTTTCCAGATGCAGTTTCCCAATTGCTGTTCAGCCTGAACGAGACAGCATCTGGAACAAACAGTTCTTCACAATGCACTTTCAAGCCAAGAAACTAAGGCTAAAATACGCGTACAACCTGTTGGATAACCTACGATTTTGACTAATTTACAGTGAACGACGCCATGAACGAGTTTATTAATAGGAGGCTGCCCCCGCTGAGGGTCAGCGGACGTGCTCACTGTCTCTAGGCACGCAGAGGGCGGCGCTGAGGCCGGAAGAGGCCGCCTTGGTCCTAGAGAGGAGGCGCTCATACGGCGTGAGGCCGTTCATGCCCTGCTGGCCCACCATGAACCACTGGTCGCGGTAGCCGAGATTCTGAATCTGACCGCTGCCTGCAACAGAAATCCGACAAGATGAAAAACACGCTACTCCACTTCAAAGATTCATTATAACATTCAACGAAACTCACCTCAGGTAAGTTTTGCTGGTAACTATATATAATCCGCCACAGGGGAGCTATGATGTCTCCCAGCATCGTTCCCCACAGCAGAGCAATCACGTCTCCTAGTTGTTGTTGCTTAGCCCAGTTGTTGTTGTTGTTGTTGTTGTTGCTTAGCTGGGCCCTGGTGCCTGGTTTGAGGTTCCTGGCAGATTCGTTGTGGGTTGGGATCACCATCACTCACCAAGCGTGGCAATCAGAGCCCTGGTGCCAGGTTTGAGGTTCCTGGCTGCTTCATCGTGGGTCAGCATCACCAGCAGCTGCCGCCGCCTGACGCCTTGCAGAAAGGTGGCGAGGAGCCCGCTCTCGTGCTCGAAGGTGTCGAACCTGGCAGAGGTCATGAGAGTAGGCAGGATGCAACTGCACGTGATCGACTAGACATCAACCTGTGCTGATCGGCACCAATCAGTAGCGTAATGTTACCATTCAGACTCGAAATCTTGAGGATGTATCTTCTACCATAGTGAGCAATAACCGATTGGCTTCATAGCAGCTACTCACTCCTAATCATTGAAAGCTGTGTAGTGTAATGGAATTTGTGCCAGACTCGGTAACAAAAGGTTGTGCGTTAGAATCCACTAGGAGTCATAGGTTTCCACTGTCAGCATTGAGCAACTACTTCATGGCAGCGGCTCATTGCTTGCAGTGGGGAAGGTGACACTAAAGATTCTGTTTGATGGCACCACACTCTGAAGAGTTTACAAGGGTTTACAAGTGCAAGAAGACAACAAAAGTCTTTTTGACTTAACTAGGTTCCTTTTGATAGTAAGGAGATTAATTCTGAAGAAGAACGCCCAATAGAGACTCATGTGCCTGCATAATTTTTGCTGACACATGAGTCTCTATTGGACATTCAAGAAAAGGAATGGTTGTAACAAGTGGGGAAATAGCATTTCAAGATGACTCGAAATTATTCATAACAGCCCCTGAAGATAAAGTAAAAATCCCACGATGTTGAGCCGAGATTGTCTCAGACGGCTAAACCTGCATATGTGTGTAGCAGACACATGCTTATATCATAACTTTCATCCCAAAACGGTGACTTTCTGGTTCTTCTGTTCACGTGCGATCAAGTATAAGGAAGTATACAAGTACATATATTCAAACAACCTTTATACATTTCAATGTGGCATACTCTTAAGATCTTCCATCAGTTGACAGCACAGTCTGTTGTGTGTTGACTAAAACTATATCATGCATGCCAGTAATTGTGACTGACATCACCAACCAGTGATGGTCTGTTCCTGCTGGTAAAATTATAAAAGCAGAAAAATTAGGTCTCCCAATATTGCTAGACAGCTGTAAAAAATAACTTTAATTTGAGAGCATTTATCTACTAATTCTGTGTGTTGAATTGGTCACCTATATCAGGGTATATGAATTGTGCAGGGAATAAACCAATGATTTGTTTAATCCTTGTCCTGATTATGAGCCGATTTTGACTCGAGCCTCAGAAAAAAATTGAGTTTCTTAAAAGAAGTTGTACGTCAAATTTATCATATGATTTTTTTGCCGAGGAATTTGAATCTTCTGTTGGTTAATCTTTAGTTTCGTTCTAGAGATGCTAACGCAACATCAAAGACCAGCTGCAAAAATTAAAAATGCACATATATACTTGGAAAAGAGCAAATTACGGCCCTGCGATAAGTAGAAACATGTAATATTTCAATTGTTCTTACATTTACCATAAAAACCTAGCCAGATATCAAATATTAGAAAGAACTATTGAATTTATTGACAAATTTACCTATATAAAAAATTCCAAAAGTGCTGGAAATTTTGAATAGATGTGTTTTTTTTTTCATGGATTGTGAAATTTCAATGCAAAAATCTGTAAATAAGACAATATTTTGTAAACAAATGCCAAACTACTCCAGATAGCATGATCCTAGTTATAATCTTTCATACTTTAAATTGCGCAATTTATGCATCTCTGGAATCAGATTTGTTCTATCCACACAAATAAAAAAATCCACACAAATGACAAACAAATGAACACTCCATTTTTATGTGTTTGTTTTTTATGGCTTAATCTCAACAAATGTTTGATACAATAAATTTCTGATTGCACCAAATGATATCCCTGGTTTTTGCTCCATCAGAAAACATAAAAAATACCTACTGGACAAATAAAAAAAAGTATGGACTCAAATCTGCCCATAAAATATAATAAAGATAAACAAGTTTTATTACATTTTTCCATCTTGAAAACACCCAAATACTATGTGATTCAAATTTGGTAGGGCTCAAGCTTACAGTTTAGTCAGCCATTTTTCAAAGTGGAAAATTGTGAGAAAAAAAATGTTTTACCTAGGCGAGGGTTAATCTTCACATGCTGCTGTGTTATTGTGTATGGTCCCTGCTTCACCTCTGTGCCTGGAGGGGCTGCAGTGTGCTCTGGTAACTGCCTCACTCGTGGAACTGGACAGCTGCAGCATAATCTGGTCCCTGCTAAACCCGTGGGCCAGGACGGGTTGCAGCGCACTGTGGTACTTGCCTTGTCTGTATGCCTAAACGGGTTGCAGCATACTGTGGGTCCTCTCTCACCTGTGGACCTAGACGGGTTGCAGCATAATGGGGTCCCTGCCTCAACTGTTGACTTGGACAGGTTGCAGTGTACTGTGGCCCCTGCCTTACCTGTGGGCCTGGACGGGCTGCAGCGTAGTGTAGTCCAGCACCACGACATTAATGCCGCGATTTTGGGAGCTGCTGTTCAATGGCAAGACACTGGGGATGGGGGAACTAACATTAGAGTTTGTGGAACAATTGATCCGTGAATTCAACGTAAATACCTGCTAGTAGCTCCACTAAGCTTCACCTATTGTTGCCTAAATAAAAGACTTTTCTTGATGAAATAACAGCTTCCTGGATTGCCCCAAGCACTGAACAAACATATGAGTTGCTTATATGCATATTTATGTATACTAGAGGTGCAACAATACTTGTTTTCCCATCAATACCTATACCCAGTTTCTGACCGGTGCCACTACAGATTCTTCAGAGGCCTAAATAGATCCAATCGCATTACTTTTGATATCAAGAATGGTCGATACTCAATACTGATACCAATGCTTTTTCCTTATATATCAAATTAATATTATCAAATATATATTGGATATATATAAAGACCAATTTGCTGAAAAAAAGAGGTAGTGAAGCCAGGAATCATTGATAAATTCACGAATATATCAATCAATGCGTTTGTGAATATGGTGCTCTTGATTTAGCTACCAATGGGAGCAATAAGCAGCAGATGTTCAATATCGGGTGTTCAATTAATTTTTTTTTCACAGATGATTCGGCAACAAATTCCTATTCTACACAAATTCGAGTTCACTAATTTGCTCACGATTTGACTACATAATATGATGAGAGAGGCAGGACCCATGACAATTTTATGGTTAGGAGTTGCATATACAATCTGAAATTTTAAATTGTTACATCTGTAAATGCATTCATATATTCTATAATTTTATTTTACTTAAATAGTTTTCTAAACAAATCTGAAACCCCTACACATAAATTCCTCAGTTGTGTGGCCTGTATATCATGGATTGCTTACAAGCTGTCAAGTTACCCAACACATTTACTCACAAAACGCGGTCCTCCACTCACGGTCTCGTCAAGTAACACTATAAACCACAATGCATTTTGCTAAATATTGCTGTTGTGTCTGCGTCTTACGTGTCTCTCCGATCCGTTTCAGTGTATTTCTATTGCAGACATGTCTCTGTGTATACCTCAGATCTGTGAACAAGTCTCTTAGGATGTCTCTCAAACATATGTTCATCTGACAGTTGCATATCTCTCAGTACCTAGCATTTTATTTAGTTCACTCACAATCCTGCCCTATATGTGAATCTCTTGGGCAGTTGAGTAGTTAGAGAATCAAGCTTTTTTTTATACTCGAAGATGTGTTTGAGTGTGGAATGACATGTGCAAAGAGATACTTGAGGAAGACACACGCAAAGAGATCACATGAGGAAACCACGCGGAGTGATAAACGCGGAGAGGAACGCGCAGAGAGACACGTCGGGAGAGATGCGTGCGGCAAGAAACACCCAGGGACACGCGTGATGAGACCATGCAGAGTGACACAAGCAAATTCGCCAACAAATACGTTCAAGAGGCACAATATTAATTGTCAGATGATGTCAGTTCTTCGCCCCACACAAGTAGCTGGTAGACCCTCGGATTTTGCTGACCATGAAAATTACAAATATTCTTTCCCACATGCAGCAGCCGATTTTGTGCTGCATTGCAAAATAGCACAAACCATAAACATTACATGGTTAGGAGTTGCATATCTAAACTGAAAATGCATATTATTGCATTGGTAATTTATACAAATATTATTTTCTTATGGAGTGCCCACATTTCCCCTGACCCATGTCTCTTTTCTGTCCCAGATTAGTGCCGGCAAAACAGACTGCTGATTAGTTTGCAGACATAGACTTTTCCTCCTGCCTATTGTGCCTGCCTGCCTATTGCCACCATCACCACCAATTTAGTTACTTGAAGATTTTGCAAGTAGAGGCCTGCAACCTGCAGTGTCCTCCACCTAAGAACAGTTGTTTTATGCACCTGGTGTCCATTCTGATGGGGCTGGTTGATCTACATGTTCCAGTGTTGCTGTGGTCTGTTCATCCACCTCACGGTTGATGCGAGAGAGATCTCTTGCCTGGCAGGACTGTAAGCGCGTGAGAGCTTCCTTTGGTAGAAGGGATCCTCGTTCTGTACTGGCAATGGGCATATTTGAGGCCTTGAACCATCAGTATAGAACCTTTGCCATCCAGAGTTGTGCTCAGTATGAGGAGCATCTCATGGATTGATTTTCCGAGTGTCCAAAGCTCTTTCCCTCATACATCAGCAGTAAAAAGAATGGTCGTTTTTATCCTCTTCACGCTGCTGGTGGTGAGTATGTTGACTACCCGCAGGTCATGAGTGAAACTTTTGCTGATGCATTAGCTTCCATTTTTGTTTTTGATGCTCCTCCTAATCCAGCACTCAATCAGGTATTTCATCTAGGGATGCCTAATCCAGTTGTCACTAATGCTCAGGTGTTGGCTCTAGACGCTTTGTCGGAAATGGGATCTGATCGCTTACATCCAAATCTTCTGAAGAGTTGTGCGGGTACACTGTCGGGGCCTTTGTTAATTTTATTTCAGAGGTCAGTACTTTGTGGAGTTCTTCCAGACTTGTGGCTGGAGTCAATTGTGATCCCCCTGTTTAAGGGTAAGTCAAGGTATGATCCCGATCCTGTCAGTCTGACCTCAGTGTGCTGCAGGAGTTTGGAAAAGATTATTGTTTCCAGTCTGGTTGAATTTCTTGAGAGTAATGGGATTTGCTCCCCTCACCAGCTTGGATTCAGGAAATTTTGGTCTACTGGAGATCAGCTTCTCTTGGCTTATTTGGATGATTCAGACTGGGTGGATGATGCATTTGTTGTGGATGTTGTGCTGCTCAATTTTTCAAAGGCATTCGATGTGGTTTCTTATGATGTGTTTATTCACAAGCTGAGGGAGGTGGGAGTTAGGCCAGTTTTGCTTGGCTGGATTCGTTCGTTTTTGGCTGGTGCTTCTTTGAGGGTTGCTGTTGGTGGGTGTTGTAGTGAGTTGAGAGAGGTGGTTAGTGGTGTGCCAAAGGGCTCTGTGCTCCGACTTCTGCTATTTCTGATATACGTTGATCACATCACAAATGGAGTGCTGTGTTCTTCTAAGGCATTTGCTGACAACTACAAGCTGTACCTTCGGTACAAGAGGGTGAAAGAGTCTGCAGTTGCTGGTGTGTCCTATCTGCAGTTCGATTTGGATAGAGTTAGTATAGTTGCTTCATCTTTGAACCTGATGCTGAACTCGGAGAAGTGTGTGATGTTGAGGTTTGCTCGTCCGTTTGCCGAATAGACTGATGAGAATCCACTGGCTCCGTACTATTTGTGTGGGATTCCATTGAAGTTTGTTCAATCCCACAGGGACCTTGGTGTGGTGGTTGATGTAATACTGAAGTTCCACCATCATGTCAGAGGTGGTGAGTAAGGTTTCAGGATTGGCCAACAGCCTGCTGATAGTCCTCACTTCATAGTGTTCTTCTTTGTGATGCACATTAGGCCTCTCATGGATTATTGTTCGTCGGTGTGGAATGTGGGTTTACTTGGGGATTTGTGATTGCTCAAGTCTGTGCAAAGGAGATGGACAAGAAGTGTGGATGGTCTGGCTGAGTTGAATTACTTTTCCAGACTGAAGCAGGAGGGAGGTTTCTCAGGGCGGAACTTATTAAATACTGGAGGATCATCTGCAGGTTGGATGGTGGCGCCAACCTTGGGGGTAGTTTTTGGAGAGCTCTTGATGCAAGAACACGAGGCCATTCCTATAAGCTTTCGATGCCGGCTTGTAATATAGACATCAAGAGGAGATTCTTTGGAGCATGATGTGTTCAGTTGTGGAACAGCCTTCCAAGTTTTGTGGTGGTCAGATTCCCTGGCTGCATGCAAGGGGTTGCTTGCGGAATTTCTGGGTGATGTTCTGTTTGAGTTTGTTCAAGTTGGGGGAGGTTCTTTTGTAACATATAGGCATCCTAGCTCTGGATCTGCCTGCTGGATGCACCACCCCCCTCATCTTTTTTTTTTTATGT
>SDVV010044751.1:0-10129 GCA_016164225.1 Gammarus roeselii
AGCTGTGCAAAATCACCGGACCGTCGTGCCACAAGAAAGAAGCCCTCTGTGACTACACGTTGGAGCTCCAGCGGAGAATGGAGGGAGCCGCTACCACTTCGCTACACAAGACTGCAATCAACCTGCTCTTCATATTTTTCTTTAGAATAAACTCTATATATCCGTTATTTACTACGATTTGTATGTACTAGGCTTACTCTGTATCCGCGCTAGAATTACCCTTTTAAAATTGTTGAATTTCTTTTCATGTTAAACTTTATTTGTAGCCGCACCAAATTTTCTTGGTGCCTGTGTCAAATTTATTGTGTTAATTTGCTACTTGGATACTCTTTTAGACCAACCCCAGCTACGTTTAAACCTGCTGCGACTGCGTTTAAACTGCTCTTAAACTCTTAATCTACGCGTCATCTCATTCACAACTCTTCGACCGCCCTACGGGGGAGTCTGCATTAACTTCGCGTTGGGACTCCGGTGTAACGTTGGAGCAAATAATAATAAATA
This sequence comes from Gammarus roeselii, assembly GCA_016164225.1. Classification (NCBI taxonomy): domain Eukaryota; kingdom Metazoa; phylum Arthropoda; class Malacostraca; order Amphipoda; family Gammaridae; genus Gammarus; species Gammarus roeselii. The sequence goes on from SDVV010044751.1 coordinate 502, forward strand.
AATGCGCCGACTGATCAGAGGATGATTCTGGGCCGTCACCCGATTGCTTTTATTACAGACTCGAAAAAGAGATACTCTCGGTTTAAAACTAAAGAACGCCTTACCCACCCCGAGGCCAAGGAGGAGGTAACCAGTAAATTTATCCGCCCGCTCGCTGGTGGTCTCCACCCTACAATGCACAGAGACGACAATGCGCTTATGTAGATGCGCTTTATCCCTCTCCGTTCCTGTACGTTTAAGCATGCGTATATACCGCAGTTGAAGCAACTATCTAATTTCACCCATATAAGGTCACTGTTTTCGTACATGAAGGTGTGCGAACTTACCAGAATCGATCATGTTTGTGCCCTACGGGGGAACCTGCGATGACTCGCGTTGAGGCTCTGGTGGAAATGCGATCCAAATCGAATCAACCGGTTGCTAACGTTGCAGCAAGTAGCTAACCAATAAATTTATCCGCCCGCTTGCTAGCTTTGCCCAAACCTACGAAGCGATGTCCCTTCCCCTCCTCGAGGTCAGGGAAGCCCACGACGACGGTCATCTGCACAATCTGGTAACTCGGAAACCCTATCAAAGATACCTCCCCCTCACTCCCACATCACTCCGTCCCTCATTTGTTAATAGACACGCAATGGGAGTACCGGGTCTAGATCTGGGACGACCACCTACCATTGCTGGGGGCAGCACCACATTAAAAATGCAACTACATCAGCGCGCCCCTCGAAAGCCACACAAGACGAAAGCCCGTGATCTGTCACCAACGACCAAACCTACCTTTCACCTTTCAAACATGCATGCCCAAGATGAGGGGGCATCCCATAGTAGAGCCCTTTCTTGTACTCCATTCGCGATTGCAATTAATGGGATCACGGGAGTAGCTCTTCCCTCCGTAAATGGTTCTTTATACGTTAACGATGTAATGATTTACTCATCAGCGCCAGCTGTGTTCCAACGCCAACTGCAGAGTGCTATTACACAGTGGTTGCTTGGACAGAATCTCGAGGCTTAACAATCTCTCTAAGCATAGTAGGAGCCCTTCATATCCATCTGTCCCCCACACACACGGAAACGGATCTCAGACTATATGGAGAAATGATCCCTTTCCTATCTACAGTCCGCTTTCTAGGACTAAGATTCGACCAGAATCTGACCTTGAAGTACCACGTACAGCAGCTTAAAATAGACTGCTTCCATCGCTCTATCATTATTCGGATTGCATCACACATCACACTTCACTTGCGGTGCTGACAGAACATCTTTCTTACGTCTTTACAGAGCTATCATCCTGTCCAAACTGGACTATGGGAGCGTTGTCTATGGCTCCGTAAGTACAAATATACTCAACATATTGAAATCAGTCCACAACACCGCTCTTCGCGACTCTACTAGAGCTTTCCGCTCCTCCCTTGTTGTCAGCCTCCTTTGTGGAACTGGCGAGCCTAGTCTTGCCCTGCGACGGTAACATACGACAGCGCCCTTCCAATTTCGCTCCCTCCTCGTGCTTCTCACTGCAGATCTTGGGGTGCCCCGTATCATGGAGGACCCTCTCTCGCGAGGTGCAGTCCCCATCGGGCTTACATCAGAAATCATTTTTTGCCCTCACTTTTAACCACGCCGAAAGAAAAATGTTGAACTGTAAAATCTTTGAGCTATTTTTATAGCTTATGCGTAGACTCATCACGGTGGCATATTTTCACTAATTGATCAAAAGACGACAATGATGTGGGCTGTGAAGCTGCACTCCTCAGGCGCGTCGCTGCTAGGAGACTCCTGCCATCACCGCCAGTTTTCACAGCTGAAATCATGGTCATCGCTGACGCCCTCATAGTGACCGATACTTTTCAAAATGTCTCAATCTTTAGCGATTCACTTAGTGCTCTTGAAACCCTGGAGACCTGCAACAATTGCCGCCCTATAGTTAAAGCAATCGTGCACTGGCTTGTACGAATATCCTTCAGGAACACGAACGTTCGCTTGTGCTGGGTTCCGGGCCACTGTGAGTAGCCTGACCCAGCCAAACAGCGTCCACTTCCATAAAAAATAATTCATTTAGCAATTGAAAAATCTCTGCAAAGTGAATGGAACATGGAATGGTCGGATGTTTCAATGAGAAATAAATTGCGCACTGTCGAAGACGCACTTACACTATGGGTCTATTCAACCACACGATCTCAACAGCGATAATTCTATGCCGATTGAGAATTGGACACACACAGTAGAGTAATGCACAGACACCTAATGGAACCGTCGCCACTCCCGTAATGCACGAACTGCTCAGTCCCCCGTACAATAACCCGTGTCTTAGAGTGCCTAACCTGGATGGAATGAAGACACACCCTCTTCCCCAGGAGCCGGTTCTTGGACCTGTCTAATACACTTCGGCTAAAGCTTACTAAGCTACCTTCAAGAAACCAACCTCTCAGCTGATATTTGATCTGTTGTGAATTGATCATACTTTATCACTTCTACCGATAGATGTATCCATCCCGGCGGTCCACTGTTTCTTTTCTCATTTTGTCTTTAATACTCTTTTGACTTCTCTATAAATTGTAGTGACCTGAGCATGCTGTGAGTCGAAGCAATCCCGGAGACGGACGATGAGTTGTCGATGACTTGATGAAGCACTGGCTGCTGGTTTGACGTTCGGTAGCCAAAGGACATTCAGTGTAGTTTTTGGAAACCTAGCCCTCAAAGGCACTCAAATCTAGTAGCCACCACCATTTCCGGTACATTAGTTCCTAACTCCGATTCCGTTTAATTCATTCCAGACTACAATTGAGATGCACTAGTATCTTACTCTGATTTCTCTGTAATGTAATTTAATCTTACTTCAGGAGTGTGCCTGAGTCTGTTCATGGCGACAACTGCTGCCTCTGCCACACCGCTGCCATGAAGGCCATCACTGGGCTGGAAGACGAAGATTTCTACTTCATACACTACCATAACAACATCTACAAGGTAAGGGACGTGAGACTAGGGACTGAGCTCGTTCTCCCGTTCTCCTGTAGAAAAGTTATATGCTCTAAAATTAGTATTGTAAACGATCGACGCTACAAGACATTGACTCAACCGCTGTACAAATTTTAGCCGCTCGAAACGTATCTTGAAAACTTCAGCGCTATGTTCTAGCTATACTTCCGATCCTTTTTCATGTCCCAGTAGCCCCCCCCAGCCATCTGTTTGGTTCACGGTCCGCACGGCGTCACGGCCCAACCGGGGTGGTGAACACCCTCATCTCCCTTGGGACTTTATTTTTCTTCACCCTCCACTATCTCTTCGTTTCTCCCTCATCCTGGATTTGCTTATCTTTTATTTACCTCATTTGCATCTTTTGCTTGGTTCTAATTTCCTTCAACTTATCTCAAATTCCCTTTATAACAACTCGCCCAATAGTCGTTACACACACGCACACACAGTTACATTTCAGCTAAGTTGTATTTTTTCGCATCGATAATCTAACATCCCGTCCGTCTCATCCTATTCCTATGCCACTCTGCCCAGGTTCCGTTCTTCGTTGCCATAGACGACGCCAGCGCCAGCATCGTGGTGGCCATCCGCGGCACCATGAGCCTGCAGGACACCATCACCGACATGACGGCCCAGACAGCCTCAGTGTACTGCACTGCCTCGTGCGAGGAGGGCGCGGTGGACTGCCTCGCACACAAGGGCATGGTTAATGCGGCCTCCTTCGTGTACGACAAGCTGCAGGAGACGCAGGTTAGAGAGACATTGCTATGGGAGGTTGGAGGGAAGTTTGAATGTCAGTTCAATAGATAATAGTAAATTTGACTCTGAACTCCCCTTTTCCACACTGGAGAAAATTCTGGCTACGCACTTGGTTAGGGCGGCAATTGGACCAGGATGTTCGTGGTTCAGGCGTGGCAATGGATAACGTGACTATAAGGATTACCCTGTGTACCCAACATCACTACTGAAGATCCGCCCACATTGATATCCTAGGCAGGGTCCCAGTCGAGCTATAGCAAGGCAAATTCAACTTAGAAATTCATGAGAACATGGATTTTAAGAAGAAACAACGTCTAGTTGAGGTCTAAATTTCCATTTTGGGACTGGTGACGTCATGAGTGCAGGATGACGTCATGAATGGGGAGTGACGTCGTGAATGCAGAGTGACGTCATGAAGGAAGAATGATGTCATGAAGGCAGAATGAAGTCATGAAATCTGACATAGCTACGTCATGAAGGCGGAATGACGTCATGAATGTGCAAGGACGTCATAAATGTAGAATGAAGTTTTGAAGGGAGAACGACAGCATTAGTTCAGAATGACATCATAAGTTCAGAATTACGTGATAAATTCAGAATGACGTCATGAAAGCTTTGGGGCTGATAGATGATTATTCATTTTATAGATCATTAAAACTTTATTTAGTATTTCTCATTTCGTGGGCTCTATTATTTATCTGTGCCCTTTCTTCATGGCGATCAATTTGGATTAGTTCTATAATTATGTCTTGTTAGACGCCCGCAGGGGCCCTAGGTCCATCATGGGGTGTGTTAGTTAGTCTAGTCCAACCTACGGTGGGAGAATTTACTCTCTCCCGGGCGCCGTATAAATGTCCGAGCACAGCTAGGCGTTTGCTGGCTAAATGGTGAGATAACGTTGATAATAATTTTAGAGAGTGAGAGTCTTGAATGGCACTACGTGGAGGGGACGGGGCGAGTGGAGACGAGTCGACCTGCATGGCGACGAGTCTAGACGAACCGAGGCTGGTTGAAATTATGTTACCCGGGAAATGGAGGGGGGGTACTCCGGGGACCCGGGGGTTTCGGGAATCCGGGAGACTTGGAAGGCCAGGAGAATTTAGGTTGACCCGCTTGGCAACTTCATTATCCCTAACATTGATTGGGAAATAGACGAATGCACTGCCACCGGCCAACGTCTGATTGATTTTGCAGACGATAAGTTCATGACCCAATTGGTGAAGAGACCCACAAGAGGTAGCAACATTCTTGATCTCCTATTTAGTGCAAGCGACTCTCATGTCACGAACGTCGAAGTAGGCGAACCACTCGGAACTAGTGACCACAACTGTATCCGTTTTTTGATAGAGCTCGAATTGAAAACATCAACAAACTGCGAAAAAGTTCCTACTTCAGATTAGCGAATTTTGATGGCTTTAGAGAGTCAATGGCGTCAGCAAATACAACCCTCGGACAAGATGTCAATCAATCGCTTGACAATTTCTTGACTGTACTTGAAAATATTGAACATGAGCATATCCCGCGCAAAAACACGCGAACAGCAGTCTATCAGCCCAAGTACTGGAAAGGAGAATTTCATTACCTTCATTCACGAAAGAAAGCAAAGTATTCGATAAAGCAGAGACATCCACATGACGACGTAGCAAAAAATTAATACAAAATTAGCAGACGAGATCTAAAAAGGGTCCTGAAACGTAGGAAGAAAGATGATGAAAATGAAATTGCTGCCAATGCCAAAACCAATCCAAAACAATTTTTTAGTTATATTTCGAGCATAAAAAATCAAATTCTGTAATAGGTCCTCTCGAGAACGATGTTGGTGAGCTTGAAACGGACGACATCAAAATGAGTGTTCTACTTGATGTATACTTTTGTTCTGTATTTACGTTAGAGAATCAGAATATTCCTAATCCTGAGGATATCATAGCGGCAAAACGAATTAAAGCTCTCGTCACAGTGAACTTTTTCCCCCGCCGAAGTTATTAAATATCTAGATAAATTGAAAGTCACCAAATCTCCAGGTTCAGACCAAATTCATTCTAGAATTCTAAAAGAGACTAGAACCGAAATTGACGAATATTCATTAAACATTTTCACCCAATCACTCACAAATGGCACATGTCCCTCTAAATGGAAAGAGGCCAATGTTACCCCAAATTTAATGCTGGCTTACGGACAGACGGCAGCGAGTTGTACTTAACGGAGCTTCCTCCCCCTGGGGTAATGTTACAAGCGGCGTGCCTTAAGGATCCGTATTAGGGCCAGTTCTCTTTACAATATTCACTAACGATCTCGATTGCAACGTTTTCTCAAACATTAGCAAGTTTGCAGACGATACTAAGATCGGAGAAGAAGTGCAAACTGAACTAGAGTGTCAGCAGATCCAACTAGACTTGAACAAAATTGTAGATTGGTCAGAAAAGATGCAAATGAAATTTAATGTAGACAATGCAAAGTTATGCACATAGGTCTTCATAACCCCAAACACGAATATTCAATGCCTGGAAAGAAACTCATTCCCGTCACCGAAGAGTGAGATTTAGGTGTCATCATTAGTAACGACTTGAAAAGCAGCAAGCAATGTAACGATGTTGCCAAGAAAGGCAACAAAATGCTAGGTATGATGTCTCGCGCTATCTCGTACATAAACCAACACAGTATGCTCAAGTTATTTAATGCATTTGTTAGACCGCATCTCGAGTATGCCGTTCAATTCTGGTCTCCATTCCTTAGAAAAGACGTTATTAAACTTGAGAAGGTTCAACTTAGAGCTACCAAACTCATCCCCTCGCTGCGGAATAAATCGTGCGAAGACAGGCTTCGTGAACTCAATCTTTATTCGCTAGAGAAACATCGAATCAGAGGCGACATGATCGAAGTGTGGAAGATTATGAAGTGTAAGGAAAACGTCGACCGAGCGAGCTTTTTCACTCTAGATACAATCGGAGTGACTAGGAACAATGGATACAAAGTCGTTGGCTAACGTTTCTCACTCGACCTCACGCGCAATTTCTTCACGTAAGAGAGGTCGAAGAATGGAACAAACTTCCAGCGGAGGTTGTAAACAGCAATACAATCGAAACGTTTAAGTCGCGGCTCGATAAATTCTACATAAATCGCCGATAAATAGCTAAACCGTTCCCTTTCCTGTTGTTATAAAAAAACAGAAATGGCACACGAAGCTCTCTTAGACGTATTATTTCAGAACTAATCCTCTTGCTATCAAAAGGCAACCTAGTTTGAGCCAATAGGTCTCTTAGATGTTCTACTCCAGAACTAATCCTCTTACTATCAAAAGGCAGCCCAGTTTGGGCCAATAGACCTGTTGTTGTTTTCCTACACTTGTAAACACTTGTATACTTGGACCCTTCCGGGGCCCTTTGGGACACCCTTGAGATCCTTTGGGACCCCCCTGAGAAACTTTGGGACCCGATTGAGGCCCCTCTAAACGTTGGGACCCCAGCTTCCCTCTCCCCAGGCTGTAATACCCATACACTGAAAAACGAAAGAATGGGAAATGCCTAAGTAGAACAATTAATTATTACCGTCAGCAGATTACTTGCACAGAGGGCGAGGGTCGCGTCGAGGCTAGTCGAGGTGCGTCGACATTAGTCGTAACATGGTGAGGCGAGTCGAGTTTGTCGCGACGAGCCGAAACTGGCCAAAATTATTCGAGTCAAGCCGAGATGAGCTGAGACGAGGGGTCTCGGGGGACCCAGGGAGCTTGGGAAGACCCGGGGAACTTGGATTACCCTCCGGGATTCATCGGGCTCTTTTGGGACTCGAGGGACCTATGCCCCCCCCCCAGACCCTGTCCCCTTGAACAAAAAGTGCAAAATCAATAATCTGAGCAGTTTTTCTGCCCATGACGAACCTGCCTTTACTTTCTTCCTCACGATCCACAGTTTTGTCATGTATAATAATGCTGGTGTATTTGTGCGAGAGTTCCTGTTAGTGATTTTGTGAATGGGCGTTTTTTCTTCAGTCAGCCTTTGAGGTGTGTCGTAGAAGGCGACTAAAAGGCCGCCCCGTAGCTGGTAGTAGAATTGTGCTACCGTAACCCCTGCGTGTGGTAAAAGGCGACTAAAAGGGGCGGAGCGAAGGGGCTGGGAATCCCGTTCTCTGTGAAATCCTTCCACAAAGACGGCAAGACGAGCGAGGGGAGGAGAGGCTCACGCCTCTCCGAACCCTATTGTTAGGGTCGCTGAATGTGCGTGGCTGTAGTACGAATGATGTAAAGAGGAGAAAGGTTGGTGGGATGTTTGTGAGGAGGAAGTTTGATGTGTTGGCGCAAAGTGAGACGAAATTGAAAGGTAAGAGAGAATGCGAGTTTGGTGTGGTAAGTGGAAGAAAGTCTGGTGTGGAGGAAGGTTGGGCACGAGAAGGTGTGGTTTTGATATTGAGTGATCGGTTGGCTAGTAGCGTTACCGAGTGGAAGGAGGTGTCCTCAAGATTGATGTGGGTGAAAGTTAAGTTAGGCGTAGAAAGCTGGGTATTTGTGAGTGCTAACATACCCAGCGAGAGGAGTGAAGAGGAGAGGGAGCAATTTTGGACCGACCTGAGTGAGTGTATTGAGAGTTTTGGAGGTCATTTCAATGTAGTTGTACTGGGTGACCTTAATGCGACAGATGGAAATGTAGTGGTGGAGAATATGATAGGAAAGTATGGCGTTCCCGGTAGAAATGATAGTGGAGAAAATCTGATAGGTCTGTGTATGGAACAGGAGTTAGTGATCGGGAACAGTTTGTTCAAGAAGCTAGATATCCATATGTTCACATGGGTAAGGATGGCCCATGGTGCAGTGGTGGAGAGAGCACTGATGGATTTTGTGCTGATATCGATGAGAGTGTTGGGGAGGCTGTTGGATGTGCGGGTGTTGAGAGGGGAGGGTGGAGGAGTGTCTGACCATCTGCTGGTGGAAAGTAGATTAGGAGTGGAGCAGAAGTGTAAGGGCAACAAACGAGTGGGAGGAGGAAGAGGGGTAGTGAAAGTGAGTGGACCGGATGTGAGAAGTAGAGCCGAGGAGTTCCAGTAGGCGTTGAGGGAAAAATATAACAACGTGAGAGGACAGAACCTGAGAGATGTGGAGGAAGGATGGGAGGCGTTAAGGGGTGCGTTGCTGAGATGTGCGAAGAAGGTGTGTGGCGCGCGCCGTGTGGGTGGGTGCAGAAGGAATGGTTGCGAGTGGTGGAACGAGGAGGTCAAACTGGCGGTGGCACGGAAAAGAGGAGGGTTTGAGGACTGGTTGCAGGTGAAGTCAGTGGTTGGTTAAGAAAGCTACACTGAGAAGTGAAGCAAGGTGAAGCGGGTGGTGAAAAGAGCCGAAAGAGACGCTGATGCCCGTCCCTTTTGGCTCTTCTGGAAAGAGGTGAAGAGGGTGAGAAAGGGAGAGACCGGAAAGGAGAAAGGAAGTGGTACAGATGCAGACACTAGGCCGCGTCCCTCAGAAAGGGGGGTGGCCGACGGCAACGCGCACCTAGCACCCTCATACGCCCACACTCACACAACTTAGCCCTTTTGTGCTAAAGGGTCCGGCTTGTACCCCCTCAACATACACTCTGGGTCACGAGTGCAGTCCGGGGATCCGTCGTCAGCAGCAGGGCCCGACAGTTTTCACTGGTTTACCCCCGCCGCGTCATATTGGCCGCCCCCCCCCCCCACCCACGACCATCCCAACAGCAGGATGCCAAGGGCGGGAAAGCACATCAGAGCAGCGTCAAAATCAACCATTCACAACCATTCTCCACTCACGCCTGTTCATTGCACGCTCTCTCGCCACCTCCACATTCATGTCTCTCCTTCCCAACGCCTGCTTTACACCATCCATCCACCCAAACTTCGGTCTACCTCCAGGCCTGCGACCACTCGCCTCCGCTTTCATCACCCTTTTCACCAATCTCCC
>SDVV010044752.1:0-10129 GCA_016164225.1 Gammarus roeselii
AGAGAGCGTGCAATGAACAGGCGTGAGTGGAGAATGGTTGTGAATGGTTGATTTTGACGCTGCTCTGATGTGCTTTCCCGCCCTTGGCATCCCGCTGTCGGGATGGTCGTGGGTGGGGGGGGCCCGGCCATTATGACGCGGCGGGGGTAAACCAGTGAAAACTGTGGGCCCTGCTGCTGACGACGGTTCCTCGGTACATTCGGGACCCAGAGTGTAAGTTGAGGGGCTACCGGCCGGACCCTTTAGCACAAAAGGGCTCAGTTGTGTGAATGTGAGCGTGTGAGGTGCGCCTTGCCGTCGGCCACCCCCCTTTCTGGGGGATGCGGCCTAGTGTCTGTATCTGAGTGTCTGTATCTGCACTAAAGAGTGAAAGAGTGTAATGAGCTGTAGGACGTTGGGGATGGAAGCAAATAGAGGGCTAAGGCTGTATGAGGGTGTTGTTGTCCCAACTGTGCTCTGCGGAGTTGAGGCGCGGGGGGTGAGAGCAGAGGAGAGAAGAAGGTTGAATGTTTTCGAGATGAAATGTTTGAGGAGCATGGCTGGAGTAACGCCGAGAGACCGGATCAGCAACGACGTGGTTTGAAACAGAACAGGGATGGTGAAGAAGTTGGAGGACTGAGTGGATTCGCGTGTTCTGAGATGGTTCGGGCGCATGGAGAGGATGATGAATGCTGAGGCGAGTGGTAGCAGGCCTAGAGGTAGACCGAAGTTTGGGTGGATGGATGGTGTGAAGCAGGCGTTGGGAAGGAGAGACATGAATGTGAAGATGGCGAGAGATCGTGCAATGAACAGGCGTGAGTGGAGAATGGCTGATTTTGACGCTGCTCTGATGTGCTTTCCCGCCCTGGGCATCCCGCTGTCGGGATGGTCGTGGGTGAAGGGGGGCCCGGCCATTATGACGCGGCGGGGGTAAACCAGTGAAAACTGTCGGGCCCTGCTGCTGACGACGGACCCTCGGACTGCACTCGTGACCCAGAGTGTATATTGAGGGGGTACCGGCCGGACCGTTTAGCACAAAAGGGCTAAGTTGTGTGAGTGTGAGCGTATGAGGGTGTGAGGTACGCCTTGCCGTCGGCCACCCCCCTTTCTGGGGGATGCGGCCTAGTGTCTGTATCTGTAGTGTCTGCATCTGTATATACGAATATATACATTAACTTAATTTCTAAATGTACACTTAAAATTAACCTTAAATCTATTTTTATTTCGTGACAATTTTTTTTATTTAATCTTTTTTTTTTACACATTTCTTGTTGCTTTTTCTTCAATTTCAAATGGTTTCGGTTCTAAATTCACTAATCCCGTTGTCAGTGAGGGGTTCACCTCTTTGAGCACCAAGGGGGGGATGAAGCTACAAACTGAAAGGGGGGGGGCCCCCGGGTGGAGGGATCTTCTAACTCAAAACTTATTTACACAAAGGGACAAATGAATATTGGTGGATAACGAGGGCACTGCGGGAAGGCGGGTGAGCCTGGGATACCCACAGGGGGCATCCCTCTGAGGTGCCTTATTGCTCTCAATTCAAAGAGATGACAGTCGATCTCTCCAATTTAGTTGAAAACTTAAACCTTTACGAGCCGATATTCGGTCTCGGAGCGATATTCGGCTTAGAGCGGTGTCCGGCTCTTATTTTGATTCAGCAAAAAAAAATGTTTTTATACCTTGGAAACTTGTAAACTTAGGAACTTAGACGCGGAAAACAGTATGCGATGGTGTTTTCGAACTCACTGGTCACTCATTGGTTACGATACTGCCTTTGCGCAAAGCTTCGGCTGTTTAGACTGACAATGATGGCGGGTGTCTCCTAGCGACGACGCTGCACGGCCCACATCAATGCCGTGCATTGATCTATCGGTGAAGATGCGCAAGCTTTCTGCGTGGCTAGTTATCGCAAGAGCTAAACAAATCCCTCAAAGATTTTGAAGTGCAACATCTGCTTCTTGGTCGGTAAAATAGTGAAGACAAAGCATATTTTCTGGTCTACGCCAGATGGGGATGGTATCTCACAGGAGAGTGTTCACCATGATACGGGAGTCAGTATCAACAGTGAGGAATTCAAGGAAGGAGCAAGATTGGGTGAGAGCTGCTGGATTGTTGAACTCATAGGGGAACAAGGGTGACCATGAATGAGCTAACAGAATTGGAGGTCAATTTCTTCTCATAGCAGGGCAAGAAGAAATTAGAGGACGTAGTGGATTCACGTGTTTTGATATGGTTTGGATGGATGATGGGCGATTGGTGAAAAGTTATGAAAGCGGAGGTGATTGGACGTAGGTCTAAAGGTGGACCGAATTTTGGGTGGATAGATGGCGAGCTACAGGATTCAAGAAGGAGAGACATCCGTGAGGGGGTAGCGAGCGAGCGCACAATGAATAGGCGCGAGGGGAGAATGGTTGTGAATGAACAAGTTTTGACGCTGCCCTGATTTGCTATCCCAACCGTGACATCTAGTCAAGAAACGGGATGGTCGAGGGTGGGATAGCCCGGTTACTATGACGCGGCAAGGGTAAACCAGTTACACTGTCGGGCCCTGCTACTTCATGTGTTGCGGGGTCTCCCGACCGGATGCTTAAGCCCAGAAGGGCTAAGTTTGTTTGAGTGAGTATGAGGAGTGTGAGGTGCGCCTAGCTGTTAGCCACACCTCTTCCTGGGGGATTCGACCTAGATTCAAGACGTCAACCTTGCTCCTCAAGCAAGACAAAATTGATTGACTATCAGGAAGCTTGCAAAATTTTCGGTTTTTAGATTTAAAAAATCACTACCAATTGGATATTGAAACTTTCGCAAACACTCACCGATGATCATGTAGAACTTTAGACCAATCTGTAGATTTTCACAGTTTACTGTGCACTCGGACAACTAGAAATTACAACTAGCTGGAGAAATTTTTCTATGTTCTTTCGTGATTTTTCATAGATTTCCGCAAGGATATTCTTGAGGAAACACTAAGAACCTATCAGTAGATCCTCAATGGTTTACCGTGACTCTAGAAAACCACACCTAAAGTAACAACCACCAGACCATTTCTTTAATCTTCTTCCTTGATTCTGGTTAGATTCACAGTTAGGCTCTTTCAATGTGAAGCATTAACAACCACCCATCTGTTGATCCTAAATGGCTTACCATAACTCTAAAAAAAAACACTAGAAGTTACAACCAACTATAGACTTCCTCCTTTCTGGAGATGTTACAATAATGTCAAATTGTCTGTCTGAAAAATCTGGTTCAATTAGACATTTTTCCTTCAAGTAGAATCTTTGATTGCTTCTGGGATACTGCTTAGAGCTGAATTGTGATTTGCCTTCCGGTCAGGTAGCATTCTCCCCAACGTTAAGCTCTTTAGCTGCTAGGAACATATGGCGATGGCACCCGTGCATGCTTTAACATTCGCAGAGTAGAGAACATCGACTCTACGCTGTAAAAAAAAACATACATTTAATCTAAACCTCAGCTGCCTGATGATGATATGCTTCAAGAAAATAACGGTTTGCACGGGACAACACGTCGATACCCGGTGGGTAGATTAGATTAGAGCGACGGGACTTCTACCAGGTGGGTAGCATCAGTATATAAATGGCCACAGCTCGAAAGCAGTAGACGAGATAACTCATTGTGTTCTGAGAATGACCGTGCATGCTGCGAATGTTATTTTGTAACCCATGAGCCCCTGCTTACAGAGGGAATGTCTCCTTGTTCCTTGTCGTTCTGTTTCTTGCTCAATTCGGTCATCTTGTTGTAGAGTTTTTGAACGATATCACAGCAAATTTGGTCGGGGTGCTCCGCCAACTGTAACATATTCAAAAATTAATTCACCGAAGCAGAGTAAACACAGCTACTGGGATAAGTTCATTTTAAAATAGCAGCCGATATTTCGGAAAATATAAATTCAGTAATTAATGTGCGAGGAGTGTCCTTGTGTAGGAAAGTTGCAGTCACAGGCAAAACACAGCAATTATAGATAACAGAAACGCCCCGAAGAAAGACACGTTACAATGGGCCTGCTCACCATAAACAACATGTACTCATAGAAGTGCTAATGCTTTAGTTACCATTGTGGCAACGAAGTTTATTATTCATGCGTTCCTGTAATTAACTCCCATTACGAAGTTAAATAGTGGAAATCAGCGTTAGCAAAGATTCTATGCAAGACACACAGATTTCTACCCTTTCCCTCCATTGTAAATGTTCTATAAGCATCGCTGCCACTAGAAGCATCTTAGTATTTTATTAAAATGGAAATACTATAGAGAATGTCCTTGTACATTTCCAAAATAGGTCATCTTATGGGAGGAGGGAAACTAATTCACATACAAATAATCTCCAGTCAGCTGCGACAAGAGGGTCATAGATTACATGACTGGATACCGAAGACGACTCCCTCACCGAGTAGATGGTAGTGATGGCCTGCACCGCCATTGGAGAGTACTGACGGTCCTCTCTGCGGGTGATGCCCTCCACAAGCAGGGTGCTGAGACGAGTGAAAATTTCGTGATCCGCCTCCATTCTGAAGCGAACACAAAAACACTATGAAATGTAGGAGGTTCACATGCGACATGAAGCTTGTTGCATACGCACTTAGGCGTTAGAGTGTGTTCATTACGAGATGGATTGGGCAAGATCACGTAGCCTCAAGTGTATGCGGCTTCAAGCCCACTTGCAAGGATCACCCATCCTAGTCCGCCTCACCTGAAAGGTGGAGTAGGATCGTCCGTCTTTGGTTTCATGCTGGCCACCTTAGACAGAGCAACGCAGGCTTCCTTCACCAGCGAGAAGTCACGTTCGCCTCTCTCGCCCAGACCAGCGGTCACAAGAACTGGGATGTTGCTGCTAACGATGCTCGGCTCAGAGCTACGGGAGTACGACAAACACCAACGGCATCAGTGATCATGACTGACAATAGTTAATGTAGTAAGGAGAGAAAAATACTAAAAACTGGAGGAGGTTTGATAATATAATGAGTCGGTTGTAAATAAATCAGCTTGTCGGCGGTACGATGCTGTCAGCAACGCATTGGGCTACAAACGCTCACATCATATGAACATCATCCGTCGATATCGAGTCAGAAATTATCCCCGGCATCGCTGACGATGACCTACCGCATGCAGCGTTTAGTTCACTGTGGTTTTACCGATTCAGGGAACATTGGATGGCATACCGAAGGAAATCGCTAATCCCTCCAAATTCCGCCGATTATTGATTGCGACATACCGTCCTAAATATCGCTAAAACTAATCATTTGAAAGAAAAAAATAACTGTGTTTATCAAATATTTATGAACATCGTTCCAAAATGTTATTTGATGAAATGATGACATAGAAGTGACCAACACGTTCAACACGACCTTCAGATAGTTTCAATTAGTTATCCATCCAAATAAAATGTTCCAATAGATCCACGAGAACAGATACAGCCACTAGGCCGAAATCCCCCAGCAAGGGGGTGGCCGACGGCAAGGCGCACTTAACACTCTCACACCTTAGCGAGTACAATATTCTTAAAATCTAAACCGCAAGGTTTACAGATTTAGAACCTATTCCAATGTGATTTGCTACTCGGCGGTCTCTGTACATGGTGCTCTCGTGGGTAAATTGATTTATGGGTAACGCAGCCTCCTATTTCTGTCATGTACAGTAGCAAAAGAAAATCCGTTAAAGGCAGCGTCAAATTCACCCTACTTTAGTAGGGGAGAAAAGGTGGAGCTTAAACCATGAGGGCAGAGCTTCGATCACTCTAACGCGTGACAGCAGTGAGGAAGGTTCCCCATGTTAGAAAGCAGAGTTGTCGTGTTTGTAAAACATTTTTTAAAATACTAAGAATTTGTTTTGAATTTGTTTTTACTCAAATAAATTCTTGACTCTGTTCAGGCTCCGAAGGAAATGAAACCCAAATCAACTTCAATAAATTCTGTTCTTAGGATTTCGGTGAGAAATTTGTGAAGCAAAAAATATGTGTGGGGGGGTCTATGTAAATGTCCAAGTTCAAGGCAGAAGTGGAGGATATAAATCTGGTTGTTGGAGTTATGACATCGCTACCATATTAAGAGTTTATTTTTGCAACTTTCGAAATTTGAGGAGGGCTTACGGGAAATTGGGCATCACTGTTGACTAAACTTGCTCCTTTCATTTGTGGAATTTTCATCATTCTACATGCAGACTCACTTCGTAAAGTCAAACTACAACAATAAATCCCTTTGTTTCGATATGCTTTATCAGTCGAATAGGTAATTGATTGGTAAATTAGGCATGCAAATGGCAGAATAGAATCAGTAGATTGTAGATTACCTAGTAGTTAAATAGGGTTGATAAATTTATATAGAGACTTAGAAACATTGTGGCGCTATTTGCTATGAATTTAATCATTTCTCGGATGAGGGCAAACAAAAATATAATATCAATTTCATATTTGTTCAGAAATGTGCTGTCAAATTATCATAGAAAGGGCAGAGGATCTACAGAAATGAATAAAATTATCCGGCAAGGAACCCAATTGAATCCAAATACTGTAGATTATTTGGTAGGCGAGTCAACTAGTTCACGGAGGTAGAATTCGTGAATGAATTTTGACTAGTGATAAACAGAATATAATAGTTATTGCACTTTCAATCTGAATATTCTTGATTAGTTTGTGAAGGTCATATGGAATGGTGTGGAGGATTTATTTTAATTATCTTCTAGCCGGCCAGAGGTGTCTTCAGCGATCAATAAATTTGTACGAGGAGAGACTGAACACTATGCACAGGAGGTCATGCTTTGGTAAATGATCAATTAGATAATGAAGGTAGGATTCCAAATTGGAGGTATTGTTTCTGAATAATGTTACCGGGCAGATGGTTTTCCGAGATGCATAAAATCTACAGAGACGTTTAATTGCCATTAAATGTGGTAATGTGGAACAATCTAGAATCTTTTGGAGAATTTATATTTCCAATCCATTTCACCGGATGAAGTAGCTTCCCGCTATGAGTATAAATCACCTGGCGATAGTCGGAATGAAATCCATCATAATATTTCACATGATCTAGGGATGATTGAATAACTATTGTTAAAATTAAAGTTCGTCTGCGGAATTAATTTTTTAAACTACTCATACCATAGAAGAGGAGTTTGTCGAGCTGAAAAAAAAATCTTGGTTAGAGGTCGAATAAGTTCACAGAGGTACATACCATTGGTATAGGGTTAACTAGTTGATGAAAGCAGGATTTCACATTCGTTGGCATTTTGTAATTGCCTTATCGTTTGCCGGGCAGTGGGGTTTCCAGCGTTGACGATAACCGGATGGCGATCAGCGATACAATCCTCTGATTGTCATTCTATTGGTAGGAGTTAATTTGTAGATCGAGGTAGTACTTGGACTTGCTCAGATAACATGATATCAAAAGTTTTTTTTTTGAATGGGCAGATGCGTTGGTCGAAATGAGCAATTTTTCGATGAGACTGAAGAAAACTAATCCCAATTTCATTTGTACGTGGTTAAGTAGCTTATGAAGACACAAATTCATCCTTGAAATATATTTTTAAAATTAGTTTTAACGAGCAGATGGGTTTCCTCAGTTGAATAAAATAGTTTGGCGTGAGAAACAAAAATACTGTTCATTTTCTGGTGAATGAGTTTGAAGTGCAAGTAGTTTGAATAAATCTTGTCTAAGTTATTTTTTGTTCTACCAGTAATTAATCAAATCGCATGTCGGTTGAACGTCTCTTCTTCGGTTGAACGTCTCTCCTACCCTAGTGAAGGTTTCATTCTCTCTGGTGAAAGTTTCATTCACTCTGGTGAAGGTTTCATTTACTCTGGTGAAGGTTGCATTCACTCTGGTGAAGGTTTCATTCACTCTGGTGAAGGTTTCATTCACTCTGGTGAAGGTTTCATTCACTCTAGTGAAGGTTTCATTCACTCTAGTGAAGGTTTCATTCACTTTGGTGAAGGTTTCATTCACTCTGGTGAAGGTTTTATTCACTATGACGAAGGTTTTATTCACTATGACGAAGGTTTCATTCACTATGACGAAGGTTTCATGCACCATGGTGAAGGTTTCTTTCACTACGGTGAAGGTTTCTTTCACTACGGTGAAGGTTTCTTTCACTATGGTTTAGGTCTCTCTCACCCTGCTGAAGGTTTCTCTTACCCAGCTGAAGGTCTCTCTTACCCTGCTGAAGGTCTCTCTTACCCTGCTGAAGGTCTCTCTTACCCTGCTGAAGGTCTCTCTTACCCTGCTGAAGGTCACTCTTACCCTGCTGAAGGTCTCTCTTACCCTGCTGAAGGTCTCTCTTACCCTGCTGAAGGTCTCTCTTACCCTGCTGAAGGTCTCTCTTACCCTGCTGAAGGTCTCTCTTACCCTGCTGAAGGTCTCTTACCCTGCTGAAGGTCATCGAAAGCACACTACATCCACATCATCCAAGTCAGTTAACTAGCTCTAGGAATATGAACGTTGAAAAGAAATATAAATATGCTTCATCAGAATAGCTGTAGCTCCACCTACTTAGTGAAGTCGGAACGAGGTCAAGGCCAAGCTCCGCCCCTTTCCCCTAAGATAAAAGGGAAGTTTCAAAGCTGCTGTAAACGAATTTTCTTTCGCTACTGTACTTTGTAAACGACTCCGAAAATAACCTCGGCTGCAGCAGACCGTAATAATGAGTCATTAGACAAGGAAGGCAAACACAATCATAGATTGACGGCAATGATACCGACGGAAATTGATGGTCAGTAAAACTGTCACATAGCTACCAGCTATAAAGGACCACTTTTCCAGCGATAATTATAATCGATGATGTAAGTGATGCCAGACAATAAAACAAAAAACGGCGGTTTCAGACAAAAAATTCGAATAGGGCATTACCACCAGGTATAAAAGGGAGCAAAATCGCTGGTACCAACTTTAAATAGCAAGAGGGTAAACCAAGGACGTGGCATAGATGGAAAGCCTCAACAAGACTTACTTGGCCGCCATAGCGAGCAGTGTCAGTGCCGCCTTAGCCTCGCCAGGCGAGGTGTCAGCCAGGGCAAGGGTGAAGCGCTCCCACAGCAGGGTGACCACTGCCTTGGTAAGATCCCCTGTGGATACGCATAAAAATGAACGCTACAGTCGATTATAATGATTCAAAACCAGTACAATGCTTTTAACAAACATCGGATGCCGTAGTTGATATGAATAAAAGGTGATAATCTCGTCAACAACATTTGACAGCATCTTGACGAGAAGGGAGTTTTACTAATGCTTTGCAGGTTTATGACGGCGGCACACTTATGTAGAGAAGTTGACAGCATCTTGCCGAAAAGGGTTTAACTGATGATATGCAAGTTTATGACGGCGACACACCTTCGAAAAAGTCGATAGCATGTTGACGAGAGTTTTGCTGATGTTATGCGAGTTTATGCCGGCGGAACACCTTCGTGGAAAAAAGATTTAATTTTTGTGCTGTTATTTTGACCAAGTGGCTCCCCACTGAAGTAGGATAAACTCAACACCAGGCTTATTATTTCACTGTAGATCAGTGGTAAACTTAGTAGAAGCCCGTCCTGGTATTCTTCTGAGATAAATGAACTCAATTAAACGCAAATCCGTGACTAGAAGTTGTGACTATAAACTTTAGAGCAATTAATGAGAGCTACCCGAAGAAATGTAGTGAAGAATAAATAAATGGCTCCCATGTGGAGAAAACTGAACTAGTGGAAACTGAAGTGAAGGCGCGAGTGAAGGAGGGATGTAAAGTGTTGGGTGCACTGAAGAGTGTAATGAGCTGTAGGACGTTGGGGAAGGAAGCAAAGAGAGGGCTGTATAAGGGTGTTGTTGTCCCAACTGTACTCAACGGAGCTGAGGCTTGGGGGGTGAGAGCAGAGGAGAAAAGAAGGTTGAATGTTTTCGAGATGAAGTGTTTGAGGAGCATGGCTGGAGTAACGCTGAGAAACCGGATCACCAACGACGTGGTTCGAATCAGAACAGGGATGGTGAAAAAGTTGGAGAACAGAGTGGATTCGCGTGTACCGAGATGGTTCGGCCACATGGAGAGGATGGATGAAGGGAGATTGGTGAAAAGGGTAATGAATGCGGAGGCGAGTGGTCGCAGGCCTAGAGGTAGACCGAAGTTTGGGTGGATGGATGGTCTGAAGAAGGCGTTGGGAAGAAGAGACATGAATG
>SDVV010044753.1:0-10129 GCA_016164225.1 Gammarus roeselii
TTAGCGTGCAGGTATGTGGGAGCGACGCGCAACAGATATTGGAGTTTGGGAATGGCGAAGCAGTTTTTCAGTAGGGTAAGAGCTTGGTGTGGCTCAATTACGCTCAGTCGGGAGGTCATCAATTTAAGGTCGTCAATTTTGCCTGCAAGCGCTTCTGGGATAGCTTGGGCAGAAATGGGTGCACCGAGAACAGTGCTACGTTCAGCAGGTGCAATTTTGATGTCAGGGATGACCTCACGGAAAAGAGTCTCTGTGATCTCCCTGGACGCCATGTCCGAACTGTTAACGTGGATCAACTCGCATTTTTGCCCATTTACATCCAAGCCAATTTGGTTCAACTTTACTCGCAGGTCACTAGTGGAAGGTTGCACCTAGGAGAGTGTGCAACGCTTGAGGACTCTGGCTAGGGTGAGATAACAAAATGGTGACTTCTTAAAAGCATCGGACAACATCTAGATCTGTTCTTTAATTTTGAAGAATGATTTTTCATTCATATTTTCAAAGAAAAATGTGGGTCACCGTAATAATAATAAATATTTTCGGAATTCAACTGCGAATGTTCGTCGTTATAAATTAACCAAAACTTATAATTGAGTATGTATCAGATTTTTGTAAAAATCAACTAGAATATGCCAGAACAAAAAACTTTTGGTCACCAACCATAATAAAATTATACTAATATTAGAAATCTATACCCCCTGAAATGCGTCTGCGTGTTTGTTAGTAACTATTTCACATGCACGTCATCTCGTTTGTTATGCTCACGGTTCTGTAACGTGGATGCGGCAAAATCAACTATCCGACTTGGACCCCACGGTAGCATCATCAACAGAACGGAACACAGCCGGTGATGGGCACGATATACTACCTAGCTACTTTTCCCATTACTTTGTCCGATTTGTAAGAGCGTGAATTCGGACAATGTATCTAGTAAGAAGTATTTACACTACAATATCTGTCTAACATTGTGTCTCGGGCTTAATGCAGTGAAGTAGAGCAACAGAGAGGAACTCATGGTCTTAGAGTGACCATATGTTAGATCAGATGTGAGAGCATTTACCCTCTGAAACTGATGCATGACAACGTCATCTGAAACGTCTGGTGTCCTGGGATAATTAATCGGAAATAATGTTTTCTTTTTCTTTTTTATAACTGAGATGTAAGGATTTGGGACTATTTATTTGGATGAATGATTTACTGACTAAAATACAAATTTAACCATGGTCAAGAACGAAATTAAATTTTAACGCATCTCTCCGAGCTGGAAGATTTACCTATCGTCAGGATAAAGCTCATATTCAATGTGTGCTTCACATATTCGTTGTTAACTTCAGGTCCAAACATGTTCGGACAGAGTCTGGTTCATACATATTTTCAAATGAGAAAGTAAGATGGATCCTAACGTAAAGAAATGGTCCCGTTTCCTGTAAAATTGATTTCAATGTGAATTTACTTATTCTACAGAGAGAAGCTCACGTAGTTCCAACCAGAGATAATAAAATATAGGTTCAGGTTGATGCTCCCAGCGTCTGTCTGGTATCATGCAAAATGTATTCTATTTTGAAATGTTCACTTCATTATACATTGTGTTTGAGTCTATAAGAGTATTGTCATCTTATCTGTTGGTCTTAGTGCATCATTACACACATTCTAGCAATAATGAGAATAGTCGAGATGAGAACAAAGAATACCATACCGTTTCTGCACGTGTTCATTTTTTTCTTAACTTCGACGAGAAATGAAAGGAATTTATATAATATAGACGTCGTTCGAAACAGCGTATGAAGTCTCCCATCATCGTCGGTTACTTATAAAAATATCATTTATTACTTGACAGTACATAACTATAATCATTTATAACTTTATCGGACATAACAGATGAATTCACACATACACACGCTCGTGGGATCAAGGTAACGCTCGTGGAATCAAGGTCACGAAACCTTTCGAACGATGAATGACGTTCGGCTAAAGAAAATGCACTTAGGAAGACAATGTCTGCCATCAAAAACTGGAAAGCATTCGTAATAGAAATATTCCTGCGATTTGATTAACCGCACTTATGTTCGGCAATGATGCTCAACAAATGGCATAATACGAACCGTTTGCCCGCTAGAATTGTTTGAAAAATATCAGTGTGTAAATTCAGTGAAATTGTAAAAGAATTAGAACAAAAATTCATTTCGTAACAATACAGGAATTTTCAAAGCAGACGCCTCTCTTTTGCAAAGTATTAAACATGGAATATCTGAGAGGTGAGGCGTAAGAAGAGCGTTTCAATTACCTGTTGTTTAATCTGTTTGAACACCAACGCCTAGTTGGAGTGCTCCACCATTGAAGAAGCTCTGTTGGTCCAAGCGACGTTCATGGAAGCGGCGTAAGCGACAGCACTTTCCTAAATGAAGCAGTGCCAACAAGGGGGCCTGTGTATCTATTTTGGAATCAGCAGGCCGTCGCGGCGACATGGCGTGAACAGAGAGGTAGATCAGCAGGCCGTCGCTGCGACATGGCGTGAACAGAGATGTGGAGCGTTGATAATGCGTGTCAAGGTGATTACAGTTGATGAGAGGTGGTTAGCGGTTGTGTTGCTTCATTACTTCAGGAAGTCGGGAAGAATCAGCACGCAACTGAGCCGTCGTTTTGTTGATACCCAATTACCTCACCCACCTCACCTAACCTCACTTTACCCATTTCACCTCACCTCACCCACCGTTTGGTTTCCACCCATCACGTCACCCACCCATCGTGATATAAAGTGAGCGAGGCCAATATGTAATAGGTCTGGCATGAGCGGAGTGAAATGAAGAAGATGGCGGCAACGACGTGTTGTTAACAGATTATATTTTAGCAAAAAAAAAATCCAGAATATATTTAGTATTTCGACCCTTTTTGTTGTTATTTTGCTATTACTCATGGGTCATGATAGCCATTTATGCGACCAAAGAAATATCCATTACAAACAAAGTCATATATTGACTGTTCACAGCAAAATATAGAGACTTGAAGCTAACACATCATGGTTTAGAGCACTTTAAATGCAAATAAATTACATTTTTGGATCATCAATATTATATTCGATAAAGTTAAATGAATATAAAAACGGTCAAGGCAGTCCTTGCTTCCCAGTTCCGGGCCAGTCCGACAGAAACGCTCATGTGGCCATGGCCTTTGAATCGCAATTGAAAGACGTTCGCCTTTTACCGTTTGATTATTATCGAATACACAGCTTGAACATTTTTTTAATTATGCGACAATATTGCGATATGCAAGGTAGAAGAAAGTGTGACTAATTATTTGTGCATTGTTTGTCCTTTAGAACGAAAAATAGTATTCTAATGAAAAAGTACAGATCATACATATCTAAGGTTTATGTGACCAGGGGTTCGAATCGTGATTAGAACCCTCTCGCCGTTCTCTAAATTATGGTCACAAATGACGCATTTGATTAGAGATAAACTTTTTACCAAGCTTTTACTTTATTCAAGGTTTTCCTGCAAACGAATTTTAGTTCCACAAAAAAACGTTTGTGCCCGACGAGGACTCGGATTACTTGATGAAAGGCTCTACCTCCATTATATTTATTTTAGGTTAAACAGTTCAAGAGAAATGATCCGATACTAACCGCGTGGGTAGCAAATTATTGACTAGGCTCGCAAATATCCTGCAGTCTGTGCGCCAAACAACATTGCAGGGTCGACAAACACGCTCGTCGTTACCGTCTTCACATCACCGCGACTCTGCTGCATGAAGCTGACGCAGCCATGCGATCAATGGCGGTTCATGCTATTAATTGGATCCTGATTGGCGGGGTGGGGGGGGGCTAGCAGGTGTGACTGAAGGCGCTGCCTTGGTATTGATGCCGGTTAAGAATCTAATGGCATAACTAGGGGCACAAAACTCGCGAACATGAATAATGGTTAATGTCCAGGCTGTTCGGCACTCTGGGAGTCTCCCTACAGTAAAATAATCATCTCTTGAGGTCCCGGCTGTAGGACTGCATTCTATCCTCCCCGGGTGATATTATATGCGGAGGCCCAGAGGCGAAGATGGTTTGGTCCTTTCTTGGTAATGGAGTGTTTGATTTTAAAGAATGCAGAGCATGCGTTACAGCGCCTTAATATCTGCCTTTTATGGGAGGATGGAAGGAGGTTTCAACGCCTTTATATCTGAATTTTATGGGAGGATGGAAGGAGGTTTCAACGCCTTTATATCTGCCTTTTATGGGAGGATGGAAGGAGGTTTCAACGCCTTTATATCTGCCTTTTATGGAAAGAGGGAAGGAGGTTTCAACGCCTTTATATCTGCTTTTCATGGGAGGATGGAAGGAGGTTTCAACGTTTTGGCGTGATGGATGTATTCTATAGAATACATTCATCTTATACCAAGTGCGAAGCCTTGGGTAAAGTTACACTACGGTGGTCAACCGCCTCGCTCTGGGGAGTCCTGCGCCCTCACACCAGAAAGGTCGCTCCGGGGAGTCCTGCGTCCTCACACCAGAAAGGAACAATGCGAGTTTGCAAAATTTCACACGCCATCATTACGATGAATAGTTTATTCTGTGATTGCGATATAAGCCTCCAACTATCAAAATTTGCCGTATTGTTGACGCCTCATAACATTATATAGCTCATATGGATTCACTATTGAGCATATATGAGAATATATATGCTTCCAGGAAGTTCAGAATAAACATTTTCAAAGAAAAGGACACATTTCTTGCTGCCCAAACGGCAGCAACTCAAATACAGTTCTGCAACATTTTTGAATCCTAAATATTGACATTTCATGAATAGATTTGTATTATACATGTGGTAGAAGAATTTTCCTGCAATTTCATGTCCTGGGATTTTGATGAGTTTGCACGCCATAAAATGTTCAGCAACGACTGTTGACAACTGGGAATTCCACCATAAATATTAGGGTATCCCGCTCTCATTCATGCTTAACACAGACTTTACATTTTCACCAGTCTTCTCAGGTTAAGGTACGCTCACTGAGTAGGCTCACCTTGTCTTCCTTCGTCAGTTATTGTATTTGCCTATTGACTTCTTTCAGAGGAAAACCCTGTAGCGTTATCAATTTGTATGGGAATGCTAGAATGCTAAACACAATGTTGTTCTAAGGTCATTGCCAAATATTTCAACATGATTGAACAATTCCCACAATAGGCTGACGTAAAGAAAAAAAGAAGGAAAATTTCTATCAACAATTTAAAAGAAAGTCAACAGATTGACTTAGGATAATGCATATAGATACCATCCAATCAAGTCTTACCGCGTGCTGTGAGTAAACACGTGGCAGCAGCCTGAACAAAGCAATTAAAGCCCACGAAGCATCATCAGTGAAGAAAGGTGCTCAAATGACTCACTTGCATTAACACTTGAGCATGTGCAATACAATGAAATGTGGGTGAACTATTCTTCAATAGTACCAAGAAATGTAGACTAGTGTTACATCCAATAGCTCAACTGACTGGTCATTCTTCAAGGCTAGTCGATGGTAAGTTGTGGTAAAATCTATCAACGAGTCCTAGATGAGTGTGGGAATGACTTTATTCTGCCAACATGAACACTAAGGTCAATCTGGTTTGACCTTGAATGCTTCCCTATTATTCGGTCCATTTGACCTCAAAATACGACTGGTAGTTGTGCCGAGTTGGTGTACACGTGGCTTTGATCTGTTATAGTGGGTCCTCTCATTTCAGGCTACTTGATCACAAAATACGACTGGTAGTTGTGCCGAATTGGTGTACACGTGGCATTGATCTGTCGTAGTGGGTCCTCTCATTTCAGATTAGGACCAAGTGACACAAGATCAAATAGTTAGATTCAACACAATTATTCTCTCACTCAAACTGTCTACCTATACTTCCTTGATGACTTGAAAGTGCGGGTCACCAGCTTAGCGGTTGTAATCACCTCTTCGAGGGTGATTGATTATACCCATGAATAATGAATTTGAATTAGCTCTATTAACGATGGTGCCTGACTCCACATTTAATGCTGGCAAGGCAAATGTTGTGATGTGATCGCAATATTCGCCACTTTGCGGATGCTTTCTTTCCTCATTGTTCGGACCAGCTTCAAAATTTCTAAAACAACTTTGCGGCGAACCTTGAAAATATGTTAAGTTCATCCAGTACAAAACTCAGCTTGTGCGGATCAGGTCAGTACGACTGTGATAAAAGCGGCAACTTGCGCTGTCATTTATTGAAATGTTTCATGAGGACGATTAAATTCGTTCGCTGATGATGAATAATGAAGCACATTCTCACTTAATAGTTTTATTAACAAACAAAACTACATATTTTGGGGAGTGAAAATCAGCAAATTCTATACGAAAAGGAATTACATCAACAGCGCGTAACTGTGTGGTGCAGAATAACGCACGACCCTGTAATTAGGCCTGATTTCTTTGAAAACGAACGAACTTAACAGGGACAGCAGTCAATGGAGAAGGGTACAGACACAAGCTCTATACATTCTTTAGGCCTGCTGTTAGTCATCTGCGCAATTGTCACAAGCTGTGGCTTGAACAGGATGGGGCAACTTGACTCACAGCCAAGGAAACCATGGAGGCGCTGCAGTTAATCCACTGCAAGATCACCTAATTTAACTGCTCCAGACACTTTTCTCTGGGAATATTTGGAGGAAAAAGTCTGTGTAAATGTCTCCAGTCTACATCATTTGTTGTTGAAGGACATCAGCAATAACATGTCAACTTCTACAGTTAGTTTTCTCTAACTCTTGAATTTTAGCTTTATTGACCTTTAAAACTAGGAACTTATTTATGGAAAAAATGCATCATGAATTATTACTCGATGCCTATTTCCCATTCCCTTATGTATTAGCACCGGAATGTCTTGTAATGAAAACTGCCTGTGAGGTCCCACGTTGATATCAGTAGATAGTATGGGTGCAAAACGCGGATTAGTGAAGGCTTATAGATAAGGCTAAAAAGAGTTAGTTTTGGCGGGGGACGGGGGGGTTGGGCGGAGTCACTGATAAGGCGGGCGAGGCTGGAACGGAAGTGGGCGGAGCAGGTTTTAGCGGGGCGGGCGACGCGAAGGGGGGCGGACGGGCGGGGGCTTTCGGCCCCCAGGTTTCGATTGTACTTGGGATATTTTGTGGTTATGTACATTTACTTCGTTTTTTATTATTATAGTATTTACAGTTTTCTTTGAGATGGTGTGTTACATCTTTAGGCGTTGATCAGGCAGCCTCAAGAGTAGGACCTTATCTGGCAGCGGTCGGAACCGGTTTTGGCGGCGCAAGTCAGCGAAGGGCTAGAACCGGTTTTGGCTCGACGGGCGGACGGGGCGAGGGGCGCAAGGGAGGCGGCGCGAAAGGGCAAAGGGGGACGGGCCGCCCCTGAGTTCTCGGCAATCTGTCTTGTTGATTTGGGAATCTTTTATGTTTACAAAGATCATCTTTATATTCTTCACATTATATATTCATATTTGGCTTGATGACTATGTATTTTGTGTTTTTATTACATGTTTATAGTACTATTTCATTAGAGATAGGGTATAATTGACCCATTCGGTTCTCTACTGCATGAATTTTAGAATTCTTCGTGGTTTGAAGGCTAATCTTTTTCTTGTTCATAGTATTTATAAATCATTTTTATCCTTGAGACCAATGTATTGGGTTTACTTGCTCACTTAATGTTTATTTCATTACATATTTAGTCATTGTTGGTAGGTTTATGCTTATATCACATTTTGGAGGAGGGTGGGGGGTGGAATAGGGACCCTCTAGGTAAAAAGTTCAGAACGCCTCTGGAATTTTGGCAGTGTGGCTACTCATATCTGTTCGTTATCTTGTTATCAGTATTTTTCCATGGTTGATTTGCTATTATTTTTATGTTTCGAGTATCTGTATCATTATGTATTTATGTCTGGTTTGATGATTCTATATATTCTGTGTGTATAATATGTTCATACTCTTATCTAATTATGGTATAATTGACTCATTCGATGGCTGGTTGGTGGGTGCCCAGTGCTTGGATTGATTTTTTTTCTGTTTGTTCAACTTTAGATTGCTTATATTGTTTACAGGAATAGTATAGTAGGTATGTTTTATAACTCGCTTTGCAGCCTTAGCGTGCGTTCGGCCCTGCTTGGTTCCATTCTGATGGTTGGATTTGAGAAACGTTTTGTGTTCTCCATCTGTTTATTTCATATGTATATAATATCTATATGAATAATATGGTTTATTAGTTAGGTAGTTAACGTATAGTTTAACGTTTTAGACGACGATTTACTGGATGGATTGGTCCTGGAGTAGAGGCGGTTTAACTTATTTGGTAATCATTTGGAGTTCATCCGAGTTCATTGTGAATTTGTAAGTTATTGTGGATGCTGGTCATGAGTTCCATGGGATTAATAGAGAGGTTATGCAACGAGTTGCTGGTTTTTGTAGTGATTTATTTAGGTCGTCAATGAGCAGAATCCCAGATTGCATGGCCTTACTCTTTGTGACTCATGTCAGGCCCATTCTTGACAACTGTACCTGTGTATGGATTCTTGGTTATGTCTAGGATGTGACTTTGTTTGCTGCTGTTTAGAGATAATGGACTAAACAGATGCATGGTATGCCTGAGGTATTGCACCATGACTGGCTATCGTCTCTAAATTTGTTATATATCAGGGGTAGCTTGCTGATAAGTGACCTAATCAAGTATTGTAGAGTTCGTTGTTATGACACAGTGGGCTTTGATTTGTCTGTCTGAAGACATAGCATCAGTAAGGTTTAGATACTTGTTTCAGATTGAATGGGTATCGTAGTATTATTACATTACTATGCATGAACTCGGTGTTTGTTTTACTGTCAGTTATTTTCGGTATGATTTATATGATAGTATACGATCTTAGTCTTGTTTCAATTCACCTTAGGAGTTAAAGTACATGGAAAATTCAATCAATTGCAGGATCGTTAACATACATCGGCATCACGTAGTGGTTGTACATAACCTTCCATATTGGTGTAGGATTCATAAGCTTGAGAATGGTAGGATACGCCGTATATCATAGTTTATCAATGTCGGTTAGAGTTGAGTAGAGAAACTTGCTTAGCTATTTTATTTGCTAATATACGATTTTGAGCGGTTAGCATCATGATATAATTTTATTTGGTATACATTCTCCTAATTTGATGTAGTGTTGGATATAAAATACGTTAAATTGGATGTAGTGGCACAAAACCTCCTGATGTTGGATCTGTGGTACTGTTTTGAGTGGTCTTAGAGAACTAGTCTACCGGATTTGTATAGAGTGTTAGTGTTGAAATACTCCATTAGTTTATTGTAGATCCCAATTATATATTTCGGTCGCATGCCTTTGTTAGATGCTTATTCCCACATGTCTTGTTTTTTATAAATATATGTTAACCGTTTGTTGTTTGTACAGTTAAAATAGTTGCTGGATTCAAGCGTTGATATGAGATTTAGATGAAATTCAGAATCTCTGACTTATTCGAGCATTCACTACAGCCACTCAAGCATTTTTACAGTAGACTTGTGATTTAGCTACCGCAGTGAACAAAATCTAGAATATAAATTGCGGATTGATTGATTGATTTGGGCCTCATTTCCACCAGAGCCTCAACGTGAGTCATAATAGGCTCCCCTGTAGGGCTCGACGATCATTGATTGAAGCAGGCTCGCACGCCTAAGTGTGCGAGAAAAAAACAAACAACGCTTTCAACGTTAGAAAAAAGTGAAAGTTTTAGCAACGTCAGACGCACGCTGGTGCGCAAAAGAAAAATCGCTTACTCGAAACGGACCACCGCTTCCAATCCTTTAGAACATTAAGTGTGATATGTACGCACCCTAGTGCGTGCAGGTAGCATCT
This sequence comes from Gammarus roeselii, assembly GCA_016164225.1. NCBI lineage: Eukaryota > Metazoa > Arthropoda > Malacostraca > Amphipoda > Gammaridae > Gammarus > Gammarus roeselii. The sequence continues at coordinate 9,854 of SDVV010044753.1, forward strand.
TCGAGATTAGTACAAGATCAGTGGCTACACGGGCAATAACAGCTCCGGCAGCAACGCAACACAATATTTACAGCTACGCGGTTTAGTTGTATAAATACAAACTATTAATTTAGGTAAGATAAAGACTCAGATGCAACGAAACGAATCCTCGCCTCCAACAACTCAGAACCTCGTCAGTTTTATGTCCATACGTCAGTGCGCTCAGATAGCATCGTCGAAACCGGTACAAGGTTCACGGCTACACGGACAAAGTCAGCTCCGGCAGCAACGCAACAC
>SDVV010044754.1:0-10129 GCA_016164225.1 Gammarus roeselii
AGCTACAGTGATTCAAGGGGGCACCGCCGGGTGTTGGTCACAATGGCTGACCTGTTAAGAGCGTCAGCTACAGTGATTCAAGGGGGTACCGCCGAGTGCTGGTCACAGTGGCTGACCTGTTAAGAGCGTCAGCTACAGTGATTCAAGGGGGCATCGCCGGGTGTTGGTCACAATGGCTGACCTGTTAAGAGCGTCAGCTACAGTGATTCAAGGGGGCACCGCCGGGTTTTGGTCACAATGGCTGACCTGTTAAGAGCGTCAGCTACAGTGATTCAAGGGGGCACCGCCGGGTGTTGGTCACAATAGCTGACCTGTTAAGAGCGTCAGCTACAGTGATTCAAGGGGCACCGCCGGGTGTTGGTCACAATGACTGGCCTGTTAAGAGCGTCAGCTACAGTGATTCAAGGGGGCACCGCCGGGTGTTTGTCACAATGGCTGACCTGTTAAGAGCGTCAGCTACAGTGATTCAAGGGGGCACCGCCGGGTGTTGGTCACAATGACTGACCTGTTAAGAGCGTCAGCTACAGTGATTCAAGGGAGCACCGCCGGGTGTTGGTCACAATAGCTGACCTGTTAAGAGCGTCAGCTACAGTGATTCAAGGGGGTACCGCCGAGTGTTGGTCACAATACTACATGCATAGCATATTTCCATAGTACCATGTCCTATTTCATTAGCATGTCTTCTACGAAGGCATTCGTGCGGCACACGACGCTTGGCATACACCACACGAGAGCTGGCATACAGCCCGACGCTTCCACTATAGTAAGAAGGTTAAAATACAGCACGAAGGTTACCATACAGCACGAAGGTAGGTATACAACACGAAGGTTGTCATGCAGCTAGAATATTAGCGTACAGTACTATGGTAAGTCTTACACACGAATATTGAAATACAACACGAAGGTTGGCGCACAAGTCGGAGGTTAGCATAAAGCACGAAGGTGGCAAACAGCACGAAGGTTGGATTACAGCCGGACGGTTGGCGTACAGTACGAAGGTTGGCATACAACACGAAGGTTGGTAAACTTCACGAAGATTGGAGAACAGAGCTACAGTTGGCATACAGGACAAAGATTGGCAAACAGCACGAAGGTTGGCATACATCGCGAAGGTGTCATACATCACAAAGGTTGGCATACAACACGAAGATTGGCATCCATGGCGAAGGTTGACATGCATCACGAAGGTTGGCATACAGCACGAAGGCTGGCAAGCAGAGCATGGTGAGTGGCACGTGAGACACATAAGAGTAAGTTTGGGCCAGACGAGCGTGACAGACGGCCACACGCCAGGCGGGCCGGCACGTCGCCAAGGTCGCTCTATGCTAATGGCGCCCCTTCAATAGGAACACTTGAAAAAAGAAGCTAAACAGGCCACTGCGGCTCAAAAGGACGGATGTTGCCCTTGAAAACACATAGCACTTAAATAAGCATCGCCAGGAATACGATGCACCCATAAAAACTCTGTCATATATGAGAACACATTTGTCCACGAATACACATTCGTCAACAAATACATATTCGTCAACGAATACACATTAGTCAACAAATTCACAATAGTCGACGAATACACAATAGTCAACGAATACACAATAGTCAACGAATACACATTCGTCAACGAATACACATTCGTTAACGAATACACATTCGTCAACGAATACACATTCGTCAACGAATACACATTCGTCAACGAATACACATTCTGCAACGAATGTTAAATAGTCAGCGACGCCACGAATGTTTCAAGTTAACCAACGAACGAACATTTAACGACTATTATACCTTGGACACGAATTGAAAGTGGTCCGGGAGAGTGTACAGTCAAAGTCACATCACCAAAGCATTTTGTGTCACTGAATATTTAATGTTTTGAGAATGGATATTCATAGTCAACGAAGAACCATGAGACGCGCACCTTTGATAGTGAACGTGGGCGTCTACGAATACGGAAGAGCCGAGTTGGTTCCAGGAATTTCCGGTTCTCCAAAATCCGGTTTGAGATGACAATCCGGCTTGTGAATCAGAAATGACCACTTAAACACCTGTTAATTAACCCTCAACCCCTATAAATTAACCTCTATAAATCTATTCTGAGTTGTATTTAAATACAAGTCATAACTGGGTGGATTATTATAAGCATGTGAAACGCCGTCTCTCCAATATTATGATAATGATCGTCTATCTTATATGTTATGATTTCAGTAGTTTGTCTCTCCTCGATTATGATTATATTAGTTTATTTCTCCTATACTATGATAACAGTTGTTCATCTTCGATAGTTTATATCAATATAATTTTGTCTCTCCTATATCATGATGATAGTCGTTTATCTCTCCTATATTATGATAATAGTATTTTGTCTCGCCTATATTATGATAATAGTAGTTTGTCTCGCCTATATTATGATGATAGTAGTTTGTCTCGCCTATATTATGGTAATACTTGTTGGTCTTTCCGATAGTATGATAATAATAGTTTATCTCTCCTATGTTGCAATAATAGTATTTGTCTCTATTATATTATGATAATAGACATTTGTATCGCCTATTTAATAATAATAGTCATTTGTATCGCCTATATAATGATAATAGTCGCTCGTCTCTCCTATATTATGGTAACAGTCGTTCATCTCTCCTATATTATGATAACAGTCGTTTATCTCTCTCATATTGTGATGATAGTTGTTCATCTCTCTTATATTATGATGATAGTCGTTTATCTCTCTTATATTATGATGATGGTCGTTTATCTCACCTGTAGTATGATATGAGTAGATAGTATCTCAGCATAAACGCAAATCCGTGATTCGGACAATGTAATGGTTAAATGTACCTAATTATTTTGGGTGTCCGACTTTGCCGCTATGTAACTCGGACAATGTATTTATTATTTACTTTTGGGTCCAAGTTAATTACGTTTGCGGTTGATTGTCATCTGATCGTGAGTCAGATAACGGACGATAGCTTACGGCTGGCTAACGGGTGGCCTACGAGTGGCGGGGGGCTAACGGACGGGCTTAGATTGGAAATATTGAATGTTTTGAAAATGTAATTCATATGGGTTTTAAATGTATGTTGTATACATACACACACACACACACACACACATATATATATATATATATATATATATATATATATATCCAGCGCAGCGGGCGGATGGGTGGCTTGCGTGGTGGTGGATAGGGCTTTCAGCCTCAGCTTTCGAATGTATTTGGGAAGGTTTTGTGGTTATGTAGATTTACATTTTTACTGTTTACTAGTGTTTTATTGTATATATGTTTTTTCCCTTTAGATGGCTGTATTGGGGTGTGGGAATGATTTCCTTTCCCTCAGCACTTTACACACTTAATTTCCTTAAAATACACTTTTAAGGGTATTGACACTGGATTTCATATTTGAGCGCAACAGTTAACATATATTTTTACACTTCACTCATACAATGGGAACTTACTTGGATTTGGCGGGATTTTTTCTATCTTCATCGGATTGATGGCCACTTCATGTGGGCTCCCTTTCTTGAATACACTGTCGTCAACGGTCATGGAGTACTAATCGGCTATTGTTACACCAAAAACTGCGTCATTCTAAACTGGTAGGGTTGGTTACGCTCTCTACAGCTACAGTAAGACCTAGGTTAAACTAGTCGATTGTCGTCTGATGTTTGATTGTATCCTACATTGGTGGTTTCGCCCGGGGGCACACGGCCACGTACGAACTCGGGCATAGTTACATGAACACTGAGGCTTCAGTCCTCTTTCCCAAGGGGCGATCATCTTTCACGCTCGCCGGTTGGTTACACATACACACGGACATTGCACACAATAAGGTTTACTCTCATTCCACAAATAACTACAACATTACCGTAATTAAACATTACCATACCATAGAAATGACCTATTTCAATGTCATATGTATACCTTAAAATGACTTACGCCCACAACAGGGGCTACTTGGTTTTTAAAGAATTGCTCTATAAACGACAGGGAAAATTCATCGTACAAAACAGCGAGTAATGGAAACTTCCAGGCAGTTGGGAAAGGGGGAAGGGAGGGCGGTAGACACTGCACACTCCTCTCCATCTCAACCCAAGAAACGCTCACTCACGCTGAAAACAAGATGGTTCACGAAATATATACATACATATACACATATATATATATACATACATAAGTACATACATATACATATATGCATATATACACTAACTTCTTCTCCGTGCTAGGCATGTGGGATATATTCTCCACATGGGGTACGCTTAGTTCCATACTGTTATTCATTATATATTTCTTCGGTTCTGGTAGGAATATGCCTTCATCTCATTTTGGACGAGGGGGGGGGGCACGGGGCCCTCGTAAATATATGTTTTTTCCTATGGATTTCTGTATGTATGCTTGCTCATTTACTGTTGTTTATTATATATTTATTAATTGTAGGTAAGAATAAGCTTATATTACATTTTGGAGGGGGGTGGGGGTGTAGAGACCCTCTAGGCACAAAGTTCAATACGCTTTTGGAATTTTCGTCAGGTGAGGCTGCTCTTAGCTGTTCTTTGTCTTATCAGTATTTTTCCAAGGATGATTTGCCATTATTTCTATGTTTTGAGCGTCTTTATCATTATATATTAATGTCTGGATTATAATTCAATATATTTTTTCTGTGTATATTATGTTTATATTCGTATCTAATTGGCGTATAATTGACTCATTCGGTGACTGGTTGGTGGGTGCCTAGTGCTTGGGGATATTTTGTTTTTTTGCTGGTTTTCTTTACATTGCACATATTGTTTGTTGGAATAGTATGGTAGGTATGTTCTATAACTCGATTTGCAGCCTTAGCGTGCGTTCGGCTCTGCTTTGTACCATGTGTCCGTTTGTGTGAAACTGGTGACGAATATGAATTACTTATAACAATCAAACAATCAACGTTTAAAAATGAGCGATATTTGATAAACGATATAGACTGATAGTGACCATGCAAATAAATAATCTAGGTGGAACTGATACATAGAGTCGGGTGGAGAGCTTCATATGTAAAACGCATAAAACAATAAATAAATAACATGCATAAGCATGAATACTTTGTGTATAAATACGTAATTGTTGGTTAAAATTGGTTAGGTTATTTTAGGGTAGGTACGAATAACTTACAGGTGAAAGGAATGTAGATTTATCCCAAATTCAAGAATAATATGTAAATACCTATAACAATCAAACAAAGATAGGTTAGGTTAGGTTGGGTGCGCATAACGTAAGTGAAAGTGATATAAATTTGTGACAAAATTAAAAATAATTATGAATTTACACTGAATCAATCTACGTTGAAAGTGGGGATCTTTGCCAAATCAAAATTGGAAGAGTGTATTCAAACGGCTAATGATAGATCAAAATGTAGAGCCAAGTGGGGATATTCGATATGTATAAATCATAAATCAATAACTGAATAGCATACGTAAGCACGAAACTTGAATAAAAATATGTAATTACTAGTAAGGTTAGAAAAGACTGATAGATCTTGAACCAAAAATGACGTAAAAACTAAACCAAATTAAATATCTTGTAACAGGAAAAAAGGGACTTAGTTCTGATGGAAATCACAGACCAAAGATAAAAATGCTACATATGTTGACCGAGCCTGTATATGCGTACACAATGTGTGTATGTGTCTACATGGTACCAGTACCGACCCCGTATGGTGCCGGGATCGTTGCCAGTACCGACCCTGTATATGCCTACATGGTGCCGGCATTGGTGCCAGTATCGACCCTGTATATGCCTACATGGTGCCGGCATCGGTGCCAGTACCGACCCTGTATATGCCTACATGGTGCCGGCATCGGTACCAGCACCGAGCCTGCATATGCGTACAAAAGTGTGTATGTGTGTACATAGTGTGTGATATTAAACAAAAGCTACGTAAAATAGACCCACGTGGAGTGACTTGACATGCATACTGCATACAATATTGACTAAATACCATACATAACCATCAAATTTGAATGAAAATATTTAATTATGGGTAAGGTTGGTTTGGTTAGATTGACCAGATCTTTGAACCTGACATCGGGTGAAGCTGATCCACTTTAAAAACCTTGCAACAAATGAAGTGTATTTGTTTTCTTTTTGGATCTACTGTACATGCTGAGACTCATCCAAACATGTAATGAATATAACGACAATGTTCTGGAATCTAAACATCTGCAAAAGGATATTTGCTATATCAAAGTTGGGGGGAGAGAGAAGGCATTGAAACATCAAGTGGAGAGAATCATACATATCAATATCATACATAACCAGAAGTGATGTAGCTTCGTGCCAGAATTAGAACTGATTATGATTTACTGATAACATTTAAACAATCGATGTAACACATGGAAAAGAAGCGATAATTGCTAGATCAAATTGGAAGAGTTTATTCAAGCTGCTTATGATTTGTTAAACATACAGCCTAGGAGGAGAGATTCATATATGTCAATACCATGCATAACCATCAAACTTGAATAAAATGGATTGCTTGGGTAAAGTTGACTAGGTATTAACGTGCCGGGCAGTGTATGGCAACTATTTTGTATTCATTGATTTTCTTGACATTGATGTCGTACATTGGTCTATAATTCGCTAATAATGTAGCTTGGGCGTGAATTATATTCTAGATTTTGTTGACTGAGGCCCTTACATCACAAATCTATAGTAAAAATGCCAAAGTAGATACAAGTCAGATATTTTGAATTTGAATTTCACCTGAATCGAGCAATAACTTTAACTGTATAAACTGCAAACGGTTAACATACATTTATAAAAGTAAGACGTGTGGGACCAAGCATCTAGTAGAGGCGCAGTAGCGAAATATATGAATGAGATCTACAATAAGCTGATGGAGTAATTTAATACTAACAATCTATACAAACCCGGTACGGTTCTCCATGACAACTTAAAACGGTACCACAGATCCAATGTCAAGAGTTAAAAACATACCCATATTTTGTATCAATACATCCAATTAAGCGAATTTATAACTAACACTATATCAAATTAGGCGAATTTAAACCTAATAAAAGTTATATTCCTATGATAATCGTTCAAAATCGTATAACAGCAATAAAAATAACAAAATAACTTTCACTATTATGGTTTAAGCGACATTGAATAAATATGATATACGGTGAATCCTACCACACCCAGAAGCTAAATCCTTAAGCAATATGGAAGGTTATGGTCAATCAATACATGATGCCGAAATACATTACCGATTTTGTAATAAATGAAAATAATCCAGTACATCAACTCCTTAAGTGATCTGAAACAGGTCTAATATCGTATGGTGGAATAATACATATAATATAATATAATAATAACCCATATAATAATAATAATAATAATAATACAAATAAGCCACATCAAAACTATCTGACAGTAAAACAAACACTGAGTTCATCCGTAATGAAGTGATTTTACTACAATACCCGTTCAATTTGAAACAAATTCCTAAACCTTACTGATGCTATGTCTCTAGTAGGACAAATCAAAACCCACTGTGTCATAACAACGATTTCTGCAATGCTTTATTTGGACACTTCTTAGCAAGCTACCCCTGATATATAACAAATTTAGAGGCAACAGCCAGTCATGGTACAGTACCTCAAACATACCATGCATCTGTTTAGTCCATCTTCTCTGAACAGCTTCGAGCAAAGCCACATCCTGGACATAACCAAGAATCCAAACACGGGTACAATTGACAAGAATGGGCCTGACATGAGTCACGATGAGTGCGGACATAAATCTGGGCTTCTGTCCACTGACGACCTAAGCAAATCACTACAACGACCAACTCGTCGCATAACCTCTCTCATAAACCCGTGGAACTCAAGGCCAACATCCACAAGAACTTACAAATTCACGTTGAACTTGGATGAACTTTAAATGACTACCAAATAGCATAAGCCGCCTCTACACCAGGACCAATCCATCCAGTAAATCGTCTCCTAAAAGGTTAAACTATACACTTGCTAGGGTTGAATGACGAATTTCCCCAAAGTTGTAGTACGGATTTACATCTCTTAAACATATATTCCTAAGATTACCGTGGGAAAAAAAATCATACAACAATAACAATAGCAAAAAAAAATGATGTGATTCTCTACTCTGTCGTAAGCAAGATTGATTTTTTTTAATATAAGAATGTATCCATCATAGTAAATCGATCTACTTATACAAATAAACATAAACGCAACGAACTTTTACCTCGGGGACTCGTTTAACTCCTCCTAAACATTGAAGTATGACGTTATTCCTACGATCAATATACAATAAACTAACAACAGAACCAAGCTTGTAACAAATTGAATCTTCTATGCCTATATTTTTACACTTCAATCCCTGTAACAGATCGTAAAGGATACATAAAACAGTACGAATATACAGCATAAAACTAAATTACATCTGAAATAATAGATTCAAACGTAATATATTAAAATATGCATATAATTGTATGAAATATTTCCACCTTACCTTGAAGATAGAAACTCTACAGAAAACATACAAAACTGAATGAAATATACTAAAACGCTCGAGTTATAAAAAAATAAGACGATTAATACTCTACCATACACAAACATACATTAACGTGAATAAGTTGCAAAGAAATGTGACTGATTTACATGACTGAAACCTATAGTAAATGACTCGGAATACTTCTACACGAACACGATACAGCATGTACAAATCTAATGGATTTTTTTTTCCAACACAATCAAGAAGAGGGTTCAATCAAATCCACGGCATATTCGTAGCAGATCATGATATATACATAAAAACATCAAATGATGCAAAAACCAACTAATTATGCCTGACATAATATGCTATATAAGAGATGCAAACCTAAAATATTCTAGAAATTCCAAAAACTGTATGAAATAACTATTCAAAAATTCGAAAATAACAGAAATCCAGCATATATCAACTAATCATTACTATGTATACATAACACAATATAATAACTTACGATAAATCCATGTCGTTCACGTAAGCTCCAGCTACTGTCGCTGAAGAGGGCTTCCAACCGTTACTCGCTGTACAAAAAAAAAAAACGAGATAAACAGTCTACATACGCTTGATAACGATCCACTTGGAACATGCGGATGCATGGTGTCACCGATATATCAATTTCAAAACTGGATAGTTTGTTATGGGGTATACAAATTCTCATAGCAAAGCTGCATCAACAGAAAATATGAACATCAACCGTCAACTGCCTAACTAATCTACAATACTATCCCTATACATATTATATACATATGAAATAAACAGATGGAAAACACAAAATGTTGCCTCAAATCCACCCCTCAGGCTGGTACCAAGCAGGGCCGAACACACGCTAAGGCTGCGAATCGAGTTATAAAACATACCTACCATACTATTCCAACAAACAATACGTACGATGTAAAGAAGACCAAAAAAATATATATATCCCAATCCATGAACTAGGCACCCACCAACCAGTCACCATATGAGTCAATTATACGTTAATTAGATATGAATATAAACATAATATACACAGAAAAAAATACATAGAAGTATAATCCAGACATAAATATATAATGATACAGACGCTCAAAACGTAGAAATAATGGCAAATCAACCATGGAAAAATACAGATAAGACAAAGAACAGCTAAGAGCAGCCTCATCTGACGAAAATTCCTGGGGCTTACTGAATTTTTTGCCTAGAGGGTCCCTTCACCCCCACCACCCTCCAAAATGTGATATAAGCTTGTTCCTACCTACAATTAATAAATATATAATGAACAACAGTTAATGAGCAAGCATACATACATCAGTTCATAGGAAAAAATATATTTTTTTAGGGGCCCCGTACCATCACCCCCGTCCAAAATGAGATGAAGGCATATTCCTACCAAAACCGAATAAATATATAATGAATAACAGTATGAACTAAGCGTACCCCAATACAGCCATCTAAAGGGAAAAAATACATATATACAATAAAACACTAATAAAAAGTTAAACTGTAAAATGTACATAACCACATAGACTTCCAAATACATTCGACAGCTGGCGCTGAAAGCCCTATCCACCACCACACGAGTCACCCGTCTGTCCGCTGTGATGG